>QNQO01007633.1:0-228010 GCA_003290165.1 Berberis thunbergii | reverse complement strand
CGGAACAGGCCATTCATAAGGGTGCAAAATGTAGTTGGAGCATTGGTCACAGCCGAAGGGCATTACTAGGAAAACTCATATGACCATATCTAGTAGAACAAGCAGGTTTTGGGTTCGTCACCCAGCAACAGCATGCGGATCTGATGGTAACGATCTCAAGTCGAGTTTTGTGAAGGTTCTGGCGGATCCAAGTTGATCGAATAAGTCTGCAATGAGCGGCTAGCGGTATTTGTTCTTTATAGTGACTTTGTTCAAGGCTCTATAATCAACACAAAGGCGAAGACTGCCATCATGTTTCCGCTGAAAAGAACAGGTGCCTCATAAGGTGCTTTAGAAGGCCGAATGAATCCCGACTCTAAACAGCCATCTAGTTATGTTCTCAATTCGTCAGCTCTGGAGGCTCATTGCGATATGGACTACGTGTGGGTGGCTTGGCACCAGGGACTGACTCAATTTCGTGATCAACTGAGCGTTCTGGGAGGTAGATCTTTCTTTGGCAATTCATTCGGCATCACTGTGCTGAAGTCAGCAATAACTTTGGGCAACTTCCCTCAGGAATTTTGCTAGTATCATCTTCATCTCTAGCTTTGCCACAGCTAAGTATGTACTTCTCTTTGGCCAAGCCTCTCTTGACTTGGAGCGCCAACAATATTCTATTATGAGTTGTTGGTCGAATTAGAGGTTGGTACAGACATGCGTAGTCTGGGGTCCGCCCCAAGGAGTCCATAAAGTAATGGTCCTGCTGCAACTCCTCGGAATATAATTCTTAGCCAAGAATCACCTTAAAATCATCAATGTGAATGGCCAAGAAGTTTGATATTCCTTCCCATGGACCAACCTGTAGTGGCACAACTGCTAGCCATACATTAATAGAGATTGCCTCAGAGTTGACAATTCCTCAACTTACCACATCTCCTTCTAAGTTCATACCCACACGTCTAGCTTCATCTGGGGCAATAAATTGTCTGTCTCGTCCGGAATCCAACAATGCTGGGAAGGGACCCAATGATAGTGATGTCGATGTATTGAAAGCCTTCTTATGTGGGTGCTTCACCATACATTTCTCCTTTGACAAAATTGAGCTTGCGTAGAGCTTCCCATCTAGGAGGTCTCACTGTTGGTGGGGTTCGAGCTCGATGCTGTCGAGTTAGAAGGTTCTGCTTAAAGCAAGGACATTAAGAGTGTAGAGCTGGTTTGGATGGACATTTGCCTGTTGGGTGATCCCTGCTATTGCAAAGAATGCATGGGGCAGGGGCAGATGGTTTCCACTGCCCAGAGTAGTTTTACCTTCCTTTGTTGTTGTAATTTGAGTTGCTAGAGCTAGCATTCCAATTTTTGTTGGAACTCCAATTCTGGTTGGACGGCCGGGAATTGTAGTTTCCTCGGCTCTGACTTGAGTTTCCCCAGTTTTGGTGAGGTGAGCGTCGAGCGAGCATTCGACCCTGAGCTTGAATTGGTACTGCCAGTTCTAGCTGTGGAGTGATTGAGCGAAATGGATCCAGTCATGGGCATATATCGCTAAACTCTCTGCCCCGCAATAGCACTTGTAATATCTGTCACCTTCTGCCTTTGCAATTCTGCTTGTAGAAGCGGCTGAGCTTGTTCCATGAAATAGAAAACTTTGTCCTTCTCAGATATGTCTCGAATATCTAGCAAGCAAGTTGAGAATTGTCGGACATAGTCTTGAATATCGCCTGTCTGTTTGATGGTGTGGAGCTTCCTCCTTGCTAAGAAAGCAGCGTTCTCAGGCAAGAATTGATTTCTGAGTTCCTTCTTGAGGTCTGCCCAAGTTCTAATAAGGATGCAACCTTCTTCCATTTCTGCATATTTGGTTCTCCACCATAGTTTCGCATCACCTGCTAAGTACATGGTCGCCATGGTAACCTTGGCTTCTTCTGATTCGGGGTTCACCGAGCGAAAATATTGCTCCCAAATCAAACAAGAAGTTCTCTAACTCCTTCCCATCTCGTGCCCCAGCATATGACTTTGACTCAGGTACTTTCATCCTATGGTGATCCGTCGTTTCTGTGGCCTTCGTCAGCAAGCCAACCCTTGCAAATAAGTCATCCAACTGTAATTAGAAGTCACTCATCACCTGAGCTTGTGGGGTGAGGCGACTCTTCCATAGTGACTGTCCGTCCTTCTAAGTTATCAACGTGCTCAGCCAGCGAATCCACTCTGTCTGCCAGTGAAAAGAGTCCATCCAACCGACTAATCTGTTCTCCTAAAGTGTTCAACTGGTCCATTCTGCTTTCTAGTCTATGCATTCGACTAGCCTGTCGTTCCTTCATAGCGCTAAGGCGCTCATTTAGTTCCTGCATCCTGGTTTGCATTCAACAAGCTCTGGCTCTGATACCAATTGTCACAGACTAGTAATCTGTGTGGAACTAGCTATCCAATTCACTAGTAAGCCTATGAATAATTACTTTGACGGGCACAAATATTAACTTGAGAATGCACAATATCAATCTGTAGACAATATAACAATGCACAATAGTCAGTAAAAGCTCTCATTCACATTCAATAGATTACAATGGGGAGGAACGTTCGGAAGGACGTTGCTCAAGACTAGTTCGATGTTATCGATCGATGGAAATACAAGTTTGAAGTTGAAAAGCAATGCTAAGAAAACAATAAAAATGCTAGCGGTACAGTCTGGCCCGACTATGCAATGGAGGCAACACGTCCTCACAGTCAAGAACTCAAACTTTCCCCCTATAATATAGATGCTAAGCATTTGGGCACTTTTCAAAAGGGAACATTGAGTTTTGAGACCATTAGAAAAGTCTTGAAAGGCCTCTGACCTTGATTTTCCTGACCAACGGTACTAGTCTTGACACCCGCCCACTAGTCACACCTTTCCTTTTATTCTATCTTTTTTTTTTCTTCAAGTTTTTCTCCTATGTTCTTCTCCACCACGGGTTGTGCCACATCAGGCTCAAATGGCATACTTCTAATCAATTTCTCAGCCTTTTCCAGCTGGCTAGCTCGTCCAAAAAGGTTAACCATACACTCATAGTGTTCTTTCTCTGGTTTGATCCCATTTCCCTCTTCATAGACTCAAAATATGTCTCACCTTCTTGAACCAACCCTCCATGTACACATGCTGACAATAAAACAGACCCTTGAAGCATGTAGTGCTTCATGATCCTTTCAGGTTCAATGTTCAAGGCTTGATAGGTAGCAACAAATTCTTTGTATTTGATCGCTCCGAACTTTGGTGGATTGAGCTCATAATCAATAAGCTCTTTAGCAGGTTGAATAATGCTATCCACAGGAGGAGCAAAGAAGTTTGCAATGGTTGTTCTTGCAACATTTGGATTAGTCACTACTCGGTGTTCAACACTGTGTAAGATCCCATTGCTGACAATCTACATACAAACAAAAACAAGTTTAAAAACATAGGAGACCAGAAACATAGAACTGTGTAAGATCTACATACAAACAAAAACCGTCCCTTTTCTTGTTCGGCTAAGTATCCCCTCCGAACATAGAACTCCCTGCCCTCTTCTTTGCTGCCGCCCATGCTTTAGACACAGTTTTCCTGCTCACCCATGCTTCAGAAACATAGGAGACCAGAACAGAGAGATCGGCGGAGAGACACAGTTTTCCTGCTCACCTCACACACCCATTTCTCACCATTTCTTTGCTTCACTCCCCTATAGATTGGGTGTCTAGTCTCCTTGAACTTCTTCCTCCCTGCCTTCCGCTTTGGTGAGATAGTTGTTGATGTGTGTGAAGGGGATGAAGTTTTTTGAGAGGACGGTGAAGAAATCGAAGATGAAAACTCGTGCTCGAAATCCATTTGTATTGTGAAAGATGAGAGATTATTGTGGTGTAAGTGTTGAGGAAGAGAGTAAAGTGAGAGCTGAAGTGTTGTTTGAATTTGAAGTTAGAGAAGTTGAGATTTTTTAAGTTTTGAAAGTTTTAGTTTTCTCGTTTTTTTTTTTTTTTTTTTTTGAAACAAAGCTCGGGCACGTGCGAGAGAGCCTCCCTCGCCCATTTCCTCGACATTTAGAATCACCCGGTGATGTGAGAATGAAAGTAGGTAATGTAGGAGACTAGAATGGTGTGTCAAAAAGAAAAAAATGATGGTGTGGAGTAGTGGCTGCCTTTCTCCAATTTCCATTGTCGCATATTTTCGAGCCAATAGCAAGAAGGAACCAAACATTATTGGTTTGTTTAATCTCCGTCTCCTTCTCCCTCTTTCGATCTCATATCTCATTTTTCAATACTTTCTATCTCCGTTTTCAATAACTTGGGTTAGAGTTTCCGGATTTGAAAGATTTGTGAATGATTTAAAGATAAATGAGGAGATTTACTGGGAACCTGCGAGATTAAGCTAATCAAACAGTATTTACTATGAATTTAATGTTGTTAGATAGCCAAAAAAAAATTTGTTTAGGCCTCATCATCAACGAATTTTTGGGGTCTCTCTGCTTTGAAGACAAATTCCTCATTTGGGCCTGTAACGAGCCATGAGATTAGGGGTGGGTAGAATTTTCCAAAAAACTGAAATTGAGTTGTATTATACCGTCTTGGAACCAAATCGGGCCGATAAATATTTACTATTTTAAAAAAAGAAAAGAAAAAATGAACCATTACTGTTTGGTATGGCTTCGGTTTGGGGTTTTGGAATACCGAATCGAATAGTAAATTACTTTTTTTTTAATTAGAAAATTGGGGTGGGTGGTGTTATTTTTATTTTAATTGTGCGTGGTATTGGTTGATTTGGAGAAAATATAAATTTATTTTATGTTCTTGGCTATAAAAAGTTGACATTTTTTAAATCTAAATATAATTGTTTTTTATCAACGAAATTTTTTCTCAGTGTCACTATTTGGAATAGACCGAAATTCATACGAAACCATCTGGTATTGATACGATACAGTATTAACTTAAGAAAACAAAACCAAAACGTACCAAAAAAATTATACGGGACGGTACCTATACGACCACAATACTGAACCGAACCATACAGTGTGCCGGCTAAAACTCGTATACATAATAGGCATTTGTTTAAATATTCAAATACCAAGCTAAAGGCACTCACCATCACACTTCACCATTTCGGTTGGTTGATTGAGATATGTTTTATTTGTTTGTCTACCTCTACGCGACTTTGCCTTATTTTTAGGTGAAAAAATTCACTATAAGTCAACATGTTCGCGACAAGTGACCTGTGCTTTGGTTAACCAGAAAAACAATTAGCAAACAAACACTGATGAAAACAATTAACAACTCTTTTACTTCAGAATGAACAACCTCTCTAAATTGTTCATTGAAATGATTACCTATAGAAAATTATTATGTAAGTAGCTATGTTATGGGAGGTTTAGATTATAAAACTAAACAATGCCAACCCTTAATAATTGAAATCTCACCTAATGCTCTCATTACCTAATATGAAAACAACCATTACCCCACCTTCACCTTAAAAAAAAATTCATGTCTTTTTGGCTTCCAACCAAAGTTTCCAACCACCGCAACCACCACCCAACTTCCCCATCATCACTTTGTTCTTCAAATCAATCTCACCAAATTACGTAACATGCTTAATCTAGCATTTGGCTTTTATAGCATTTCATTTATGTTAATGAACAAAGTAGTACACTAACAACAACAATTCTAGGCAGCGAGGGCTGCTAGTCACTTTGGATTAAATTGGACTTTTTTACTTTTTACCTCTTCTCTTGTGATTGAGTTTGAAGAGAAAGAGTAAAAAGGTAAAAAAAGTAACCCTGACTCAAAAGTTTCTAGCAGAAATTAGGGATGGACACGGGATGAGATAGACTCATCCTTATCTCATCCCATTCATATTAAATCGAGACCGAACCTCGTTCCATCCCAAATGTGTTGGAAACGTGATGAAATATCATTCACCACAGCAAATCTACCAACTAAGCTAAGCTAGGACCGTGTGGCACCACCTCCAAGAAGAAGGTAGCAGTTGGGCCTCAAGGCCAACATCGCCAGCTCATATAAAAGTCGTCCGTCCACTCACTTGATGTAAAAGGAACTATAACACAAATAGATGATATCTGTGTTCTGAGTGAGAGAGATAGAGAGAGCTCTCATTTATGTAAAATGAAGCCATCCATCTCTCCATTCCATCGAAGAGCTCGACGTCTCTCGTCTTACCTCCTCGCATTGCTAGCTTTCATCCTCTTCCTCACCTTCTTCAACGGCAAAGACTTCAACTTGGTCTTCAATCGACTCTCTTTCACATCTCCAGCAACAACAGGTGAGTTCATCAAACTCTGTTTAATTGGAAGGGCATTTTTGTGAATTTAGTTATTAAGGGGGGTATTGTGTTTTGGGTAGTGAAGGATGAGGGTAAGAAGGTGGTGGCACTGGTGGGGGCGGAGGAGGAGAGGATGAGGGTACAGGAGGAGGGTGTGATGTGTTCAGTTGGGAAGTGGGTAGGGACGAGTCGAATCGGCCGCTTTACGGAGGAATCGGAGTGTCCGTACATACAACCACAGCTGACGTGTCAGGAGCATGGAGGCCTGAGAAGGAGTACCAGTTTCTGGAGATGGCAACCCCATGCTTGCTCATTGCCCAGGTAATTAATTAATTTAACTAAACTTAGCCATTAATTAATTTTTTTTACTTAAATATGGTGTTATGTGTTATTATTAATGGCATCAATTATGGGCAATGACACTATTTCATCTGGTGGGGTGCGGCGCGGCAATATGACTTGTTGATTGTTTATTTTCTTTCCCATAATGTCATGTACATTATATTTTGCAACAAAGAGATTGAGATTTAGGGATCAAAGGTGAAATCACATCTGAGTTGAGTTATACATAATCTTTTGAGTGTGAAGAGATTGAGGCATGATGGTTTGATCGTAGTTGGATGATTAGGCTGGCTTTGTTATGTTGTTATAGAATATTGATCAGATTAAGCATGTATTGATAATCAAACCAATATTTCTACATATGCTTTATTTAATTCATTTATTGACATTAGTTGGCTACAGGTTTGAAAGTGAGATAAATTTAGTATGTTTTAACTAAGAATGATTAGGGACATGTTGGAGAGAACATAATATATGGTTGGTTATCAAGGTCAAATGACTAGTTGGAGGGTATCTCACTGTCTGTCAAAATGGGTAGCTTTTTAAAACTAAGGGTGGCTTTACAAAATTCTAGTGAAATAAAGCTATGTTTGGTAGCAATTGATACTTTCTAAGGGAAAATCATTAATTGATTGCATTAGCAGATTGATATGGATAAACTTAGTTTCTGAATCGTGAACTTACCTTGTTTCTCATACTAATCAATACCTATTTTGGTGTTCATAGAACTCAACAATCACAGTCATAGGCATAGCATAATCAATGTAGGCGACAACATTAACAAAGATTAAAATGCCAATTCCCACCTCATAGCATCATCAGTATAGGCAAAAACATAACAAGCTTAAATGTCAATTCTCACCTAAACCCACAATTAACTATGTGATTAAGCCATACTGAAAATTAGCCTTAGTAGTTTGGTTCATTTTTCTTGAAATAATTTACATTTTAGCTTAACATACTATCTTCCACGGAATGCAGTTTCAATGCAACTTTAATGCTCGAAAGCCTCAGAGGAAAAAGGATGATGTTTGTGGGAGACTCCTGAACCGAGGTCAATACGTCTCCATGGTGTGTCTCTTCACAGACTCATTCCAGAACATGCAAAATCCATGGAAACCTTTGACTCACTAACAGTCTTCACAGCTAAGGTATATATAGCCTATAGCGGCTTCTTACCACTCATTATTCATATTTGACAGTCTGCTCAAGCATCTATTTTCGATGATTGATGATGTCTAATTTACAAGTTTGGTGTGTTTATAGGAATATAATGCAACAATTGAGTTCTATTGGGCTCCATTTCTCCTTGAATCAAACTCGGACAATGCTGTGATCCATAGAGTGACGGACAGGATTGTTCGAAAGGGTTCAATTAATAAACATGGTAGACATTGGTTAGGAGCTGATTTCTGGTGTTCAATACTTATCTTTGGTGGATAACAGGCATGAAGATGAAGATCCTGTAAGTTTCCAGACTTGAATCTTTTATCAGCTTTTTTGTCCTGTGTTTTACAAGTAATTGTCTCACGAACGAGCGTTTCTTTGCAGGAGAGGGTCTTTTAGCGACGATGAACAGAAGAGAGATATCGTGCAGTTTGGAAACGGAAGATGCCTATCGATTGGCAATGAATAGTTTGGTGAAATGGGTAGAGAAAAATATAGATCCTCAAAAACAAAAGGTCTTCTTCACCAGCATGTCACCTTCCCATGGAAAGTAAGAATCAACTGCCAAAACATATTCTATTCTGTTGGTTTAAAATTAGTTGAGCAGATCGAAGATTAGGCCAAATTAGTGACTGCTTAGAGTTCTTTTTTCATGCACCGCCCAAATTGAAAACGTAATTCAGTGTCGTTGCTAAGCCTCTTGTTAATGCACTGCTACTTAGGTGAATTAGAGCCATATATGCATCGAGTTTAGGTTATTCAGATAGGTCACAACCTCATCCAAGTGGCAGGACATTCTCAAACTAGTCTAACCAATACCCTCTGTAGGCTCAAGCCTACCTTTAGATCGAGATCAGCCCATCTGAATTGCATGTTCTTAGATGTTTGCCTAATCTAGTGAAATTTGCAGGAGCGTTGAATGGGGAGGTGATCCTAATGGGAATTGTTACAATCAGACTACCCCCATTGAAGATCCTTCATACTGGGGAGAGAGTTCCCAGAAGAGCATAATGAAGGTTATCGGCAAAGTATTTAGCAAATCAACAGTCCCAATTACATTTCTCAACATCACACAGCTCTCAGAGTACCGTAAAGATGCACACACAGCAATATACAAGAAGCAATGGAGTCCATTGACGCAGGAACAATTAGCCAATCCAACTAGTTATGCTGATTGTGTACATTGGTGTTTGCCTGGATTACAAGATACATGGAACGAGCTATTGTACGCTAAGCTTTTTCATAAAATCACAGAATCGCTCTCTGTTCTGTTGTTGTCCATGTACTTCTTTCACACGGTGGAGACTGCTTGCGCCTCACGAAAGTCTGCAGATAGTCTTCTCTACAATCACATGTTTACTTTGTAGAAGTCAAAATCAAGCTTTCATCTGTTCTTGAGAAATGTTTTGATGATTATCTATCCTGGGTAAGACACAATTATGTAGTATGAACAATGTTTGGACCAGTGGCCCAACCCAATATTTTAAGCCCAATTATGGATGGTTTTATCTGCGCTTCCATTTGGGCTCGAAAGAATTTATGGTTTCTAAACCCGCCCAGTCTTATTTTAGTGGACTCATAATCCGGGTCAGACCCAGACTCAATCTGGATCTGTCGTGGACTTGATTAAATCCAAAATGAGATTCAGTCCAGTCCATTGAATTTTACTGTTCAATTGTGTGTCAATATTTAATTCGTAATCTTTTAAATTTTCAAAGTGCCCTGCAGAGTTATAAAATTTCCAACATGTGTCCTCTTCCCTTCTGGACTTTTAAAATCACGATAAAGCTCTGGCACAACCTACATAATTTCGAAATTGCCCCTAATTCTACTAAAAGCCTAATTTAACAAAAAAAAAAATCTAAATTCAACCCAAACATTAATCCCCTGTCTGGCAATACAATTTTTCATATATTTATTTAAACTCAATGTAATAGGACAAAACTATATTAGAGTGATTACAAATTTCAATTTTTTATTTAATAGAATTAATAATTTCCAATGTATGCTTTATAAACCATATGACAGAAGATTTGATTTTTTTCTTTTGATGGTAACCTATAAAAAAAAATTTATATTTGAAGAGCGCTGAAAACACGATCCAAGGATCAAGGTGACATGTCAAAATCATGACACTGTATCCATGTTATTGGCAAGTGTACACAGTGTGGAAAGTGTATAGTCGTTACGACACCGCTGATATACTAGTGTAATGCAACCATAGTTATCTTCATTGTCTAGCATTATCTATAAAGAAAATTTTCCATTCTAAGACATTGATTTTTTGTCTTTGTTGTTGTCATTTTCGTGGAAACCGTCGAAGAATCTGTACAAAGAAAACAAAAGATGTGAAGTTAAGTTTGATGTGAGACTCGAAGTAGATTCAATTTCAATATGGCTAAATGCTAGGATGCTTCGAATGTTAACAAAAAATCATTGGAAGAACCCTACAAATTCATTTGGTTTACGACACCTCAATAATAACATAAAATTCATAAATTTGCAATTATCGTAAACCTCTGGATAATATCTTCACTGTGTGATGCACAAGTAAGCTCTATGAACATAGATGGCTTTGATACCAAAAACTTGTCTTTCATTATCACTGAGAGAGAAAACAGTTCGACTATATAAGATACTTAAAGTTCGACAAAATAGCTTTCATGATGAAGACAATTCGGAAGCAAAGACTACACAAAGAATCGCAAAAAGAAAAAGCAAATAGGAAAATTATTAGTAAAGAGGAAAACAACATGCATCTTAGCTCATTCATTCACTTAATTCTTTGGTCTCTTTCATAATTTTCTTTTACAACCGATATTCATATTCCTTCTCTTCGATATCCTAGCCCTTTGATTGTGATGAGACATCAAACATGCATCACATTATAGTAGTACACGTGGCATGGGGCAATCCTAATATAGGAAGGCTTTAGTGCAGTCCCAAACACGGTCCAACTCAGGCTCAGCCTCGTAAGTCAAGCGCCTAAGCTTAGATTGCGAGAGCCTAACAGGGGAGCTTGGCCCAAGATAATAAGGCTTGAACACAAATATCTTAGCCGTCACAAGCCCAAGATCCTTCCTTATACACAGCTTGTGGTACCCTTATGTGGGCGGACCTGAGGGGAGGGTGAGGGAGAAGCCGAAGAACCCATGAATCTCAAAAGGGTTGGCAAGCTACAAAAGGGAGATAATAGTCTCACATCGTCTGGGTGCGGGATGGTGATGTGCGAGTTTGGATCTACAAAGTACTACACGTTTTAAAGTCGTGCGGGCCTTGGGCCCAAAGCGGACAATATAGTACTCTGTGGATCAGGTCGCGACTAAATGATATCAGAGCCTGACCCAAGCTGAAAGTGTGTCAACTAGAACGTTGGGCTCCCAAAGGGGTGGTCTGTGATACCCTTGTGTGGACAGACATGAGAGGCAGGAGGAGAGAGAAGCCCAAGAGCTCATGGATCCCAAGAGGGTTGGCAAGCTACAAAAGGGAGATCATAGTCTCACATTGTCTGGGTGCAGGATGGTGATGTGCTATATATGTACGAGTTTGGTGATGTGCTATATATGTACGAATTTGGATCTACAAAGTACATCGTGACACAACTCTTGACCCAATAAGTATTAGGTATCAAACAGAGCCAAGTGCTAACAAGAAACTTAGTCATGGACGGGTAAGATCCTGAACGAGATCTCCTCCCTCCATCACGCTTCGACGATAAGGTCAGTGAAGTGAAATACTCGATATATAAGATGAACAAAAGAATGAGAAAGGTGCGCACTTGCAACCCAATTTTATAGTCTACATCCATCCTTACTCAGTCACCTGACTTTATCATTGAAGTGTCTTCAACCACCACAATGGTGATCCTTGGCTCAATGTTGTTCGTTTTGCAAGTCAGGAATTGACATGGACGAATTTGAATGCATCAGATTGCATATGCAAAATTTTATCCTACATGGCTAGGTCATAAAATCGATCCAATCTACACAAGGTTGCAACAATATCAAATTTAGTCGGATATAATGTAAGTTTTGACGAAATGAAAAACTATACCCTAACATGGCCAAACTTACTGGGACTAATGGATCATATTTGACATGTTTGGTCGTGTAGTTGTTTAGTTCACAGAGTAATTCATTATTTTGTTGAAAAAATTTTATTTCGTGCTTAAGTGCAAGTGCAAGTGTACACCAACATAGATGCAATATGATTTAAATAAGACCAGAGGATCTCTAGAGTCGAAAGTCGAAGACCAGACTTAAACATGTCAGGATACAGTGTAATATAACCAGGCCTCGGACAAACATGACTTTCATCAATCCTAAGTAAAACAATCTCTAGATCAAACGGAAGAGATAACGTATGGTGAACATAGTCCACGGTCCCTTGCGTCATTTGCCTAGATTCGAAGAACGACTCACAAGCAACAAGTTCGTCCCCACTCAAACATTTGTTAGCAGCCATGAGAAAGGAATGGTGCAAGATAAAAATGAAGAAAGCGAGAAAAAACAATCTCTAATAATGGAGATAGCGTAAAGAAAGAAACGCGATCTCCTCCACCCTTTTATAGGTTTGGGCAATGAAAAGACTATTAATGGGAAGACGTGCGAGATATGATGGCTGCATGAAATCCCAAAAATTTCATCGAAGCGAACATGTTAATGGACAACAAAGTAGAAACCATATCAATTGTTGTTAACGACATTTAATGTTCTACAAAAAAACAATGATAAAGTTGAAAAGTCAATCGTCTTAGAGTTAGTGGTCACGCAAGCATACCTACTAACTAGGGAGAGTAGCTGATGGTACATCAAATAAGACTCTAATCACGATCGTATACGTGGCAAAAATCATCTATCACGAAGAATAAACACTTCAATCTCGATATGGATAATAGGTCCGGCCCAAGAAGCCCAAAATGGTAGACCCAGTCACTAAAGCCCAAAAGGGCCCTTGATAATAGATCGTAATCGAATGCCTGAATCCAGGCCCAACGAATCCCTTCCCTTAGAGAAGAAAGAAGTTACAAAAGGACACAAGTCATGGCGGGAATCACTCTCCCAAGGATGTACCTCAATGAAAGAGGAGACCATTGCAAAGAACGTCTCCTCTAATCACGTCCTATATGTTTAAGTCACAAAGATAACTAATGACAGACATTATATAAGGTAAAGGAACACTCAACAAAAAGTATGTAATAATAGCTAAACTATACACTATTCAAATTTAGTATTCTCCCACGTATTTACTGGCTTAACATTCAAGTGCCTTCGGCAGCCAAAAATGTGCTATTTGGCAATCTAACCTTGATTTGGACGCATCACCTTTGATTGTGATGAGACATCAAACAATCATCTGATCGCAGTCGTACACATAGTACGAGACAACATTAATATGGAAAGGCCTCAGCCTAGCCATTATTTAACCCGTAAGTTAGGTGCCCAAGCCCAACTTTCGTAAGCCCAACAAGGTGCAAATCTTGAAGCTTGACCCAGGACAATAAGGCCCGAACACAGATCTCTAAGTTGTTACAAGCTCAAGATCCGTTTACACAGCTCTTGACCCAATCAAATATTACGGCCCAAGCAGAGCCAAGTGCCAAAAGGAAACTTACTCATGGATGGGTAAAACCCTGAACGTGATCTTCTCCCTCCATAATGCCTCGATGATAGAGTCAATGAAAGAGTGAAATACTCGTTATATAAAGTGAACAAAATGGATGAGAAATGTACATATATAAGGTGAACAAAAGGGATGAGAAATGTATGCACTCACAACCCAATTTTACAGTCTACATTCATCCTTAGGTCACTTACTTTATGTCACAACTATCTTCTTGCTTAGCCAAGTGAGGTTGGCAAGTGTACATAATGTAGAGTATTCCACATTGTTCTAGAGAGAGCTCTCTAGAACCTCCCATAAGACTCCACAAAGTTCCATAGGATTCTAGTCCTTAGATATTTTTAAGGAAGTGTGTAGAAACTCAATATAGACCGTTAGATTAAAACGATCACCACCGTCCATTGAGGAGGTGGAGTTGTATAAATAGGCTAAGGCCTCATTTGTTGTAATCACCTCAGAGAATTCAAGCAATACAAGTTCTAGTTCTCTTTAGCTCTCTTGTGTGTTCTTAGCTTGCTTAGTTTTCCAAAGTCTAAGTAAGTCTTTTGTGGGCAAGGCTGACTAGCTCTCTTTGATAACTTGGGGCAAAGTTTGCTAGTGCCGCACGGGAAGTACCTTGTGAAAAGAAAGCCCGTGACAGTTGGTATCAAAGCCAAGGTTTGACAAGGTTGGTGAAATCATTCCACATAAGAGAATGTCATCAGAGGTCAACAACCCAGCAATCGGCAACACTGACAAAGGTGGGAAAGTCCGCAAGGACAAGTCTAAGGACTTAATCGCTGCGATGGATGAAAGGTTGGCCAAGTTGTGTGCCACCATGTCCGACTTAAGGGAGAAAGTTGAAGACATGGACCTACGCATCGAGGGGCAAGCGTCCAACGGGGAGGACCAAGAGCTCCGGGAAGAGATGCAAGGAGCCTTAAACGCAGTAGTGGACATGGTGTCCAAAAAGATCGAGTCCCTAGAAGCCAACGTTGTTGCTAAAGATGAGGAGATGGAAACTTATAAAGAAATAGTTGAGAAACTTGAAACTCAACTCAGGGTGTGCATGGCTGCGGTAGCCAATGGTGGAACTACACCAGGGACAATCACCCACAGAGTCGAAGCTCCCAAACCTAAGGCCTATGGTGGGGCAAGAAGTGCAAGGGAGATCGACAACTTCTTGTGGAACATGGAGCGCTACTTTGATGCAGTTGGCATAATAGATGAAGCATCAAAAGTACGTAGTGTCTCCTTATATTTAAACGATGTTGCTACAGTTTGGTGGCGCAGAAGGTCCGATTATGTCAAGAAAGGACTCATCCAAGGGACAAGGGAAAAGGTCGAGTAATGATGGCAAAGGTGGGAGAGACAGAGAGAAGTCCTCCAAGGAACACAAGTACTCCAAAGACAAGTGGAAGGAGAAAAGAGATGGATCACCCAAGAAGATGTCTTGCTTCTTATGTAGTGGACCCCATCGGGCATTTGAGTGTCCCAACCGAGGGAAACTCGCCGCGCTTGTCATGGAGGAAGAAGCAAAGGAGAAAAGGAGGATCGCCTCAATGAATCTCCTAAGTGTCATTCACGCTAAGGTCGAAGAACAACCACGCAGAAGGATGTACGTGGAGACCGAGATCGGGGATAAGACTTTGAAAGCCATGGTGGATACCGGAGCCGACACAGTCTACATGGCCAAAGATCTTGCTGAAGAAATTGGCCTACCATATACAAAGGAGAAAGGATATATCAAGGGAGTCAATGCTAAAAGTCTCCCAATTGAATGAGTAGCTCGTGGCACCGATATTCGGCTTGGACAATGGCGAGGTAAAGTCGACATAACTATTGCTCCAATTGATGATCACAAGTTCTATCTGGGTATAGATTTCTTGGACATGGTAAAAGCATTCCTGGTCCCATATGCCAACACCATGTGCATCATGGAGAAGGGATAACCTTGTGTTGTGCCCGTGGTACGGGAGATAAGTAAGGAGAAAATGGTGTCAGCTCTACAACTTTCTAAAGGAGTAAAGAGGAATGAGCCTACTTACTTGGCTACTCTCAAGGAAGATGAAGGTCCCATGGATGGAGAGGTGAATGCACCTAAGGCAGTCCAAGATGTTCTCAAGGAGTATAAGGATGTTATGCCTGCCGAGTTGCCTAAGAAGCTTCCACCAAGGAGAGAGGTGGATCATGCTATTGAGTTAGAAGTTGGAGCAAAGCCACCCGCATTTGCTCCTTATCGTATGACACCTCCTGAGCTCGAGAAGTTAAGAAGACAACTAAAGGATTTACTAGATGTTGGTTATATCCGACCCTCCAAAGCTCCATATGGTGCGCCGGTCTTATTTCAAAAGAAACATGATGGATCCCTACGACTTTGTATTGACTATCGGGCACTCAACAAGGTCACTATCAAGAACAAGTACCCGATTCCACTTATTGCGGATCTCTTTGATCAACTTGGTGATGCAAGGTACTTTACCAAGCTTGACTTGCGCTCGGGATATTATCAAGTCCGCATAGCCGAAGGAGATGAACCAAAAGCGGCATGTGTTACAAGGTACGGGTCTTACGAGTTCTTAGTCATGCCATTTGGTTTAACTAATGCGCCGGCCACCTTTTGCACTCTAATGAATAAGGTACTAGCTCCTTACCTTGATCGGTTCGTAGTTGTGTACCTTGATGACAGTGTAATCTATAGTAAGACATTGAAGGAACATGTGGAACACTTGAGGCAAGTGTTCCAAGCCTTGAAGGAAAACAAGCTCTATGTCAAAAAGGAGAAGTGCTCATTTGCCAAGAGGAGGTGACATTCTTGGGTCATATCATTGGCAATGGCAAACTTCGTATGGACAAGTCCAAAGTACAAGCCATCCAAGATTGGGAACCACCAACCAAAGTCACCGAGTTAAGATCTTTCCTTGGCTTGGTGAACTATTATAGAAGGTTCATCAAAGGCTACTCTTCCATAGCCACTCCATTGACGGACTTGCTCAAGAAGGGATGAAGTTGGGATTGGAGTTCAAAATGCCAACAAGCTTTCGAAGGATTGAAGAAGGCAATTGTGGAAGAACCGGTGTTGGCACTTCCCAACCATTCTATGTCTTTTGAGGTACACACGGATGCTTTCGACTTTGCTATTGGTGGGGTACTGATGCAAGAAGGGCATCCTATTGCCTTTGATAGTAGAAAGCTCAATGATACTGAGAGGCGGTACACAGTACAAGAGAAGGAAATGACAGCGGTTGTGCACTGCCTACGAACATGGCGACATTACTTGCTTGGGAGCAAGTTTGTGGTTAAGACCGACAATGTTGCCACTAGCTACTTCCAGACACAAAAGAAGCTCACACCAAAACAAGCTAGGTGGCAAGATTTTTTGGCAGAGTTCGATTACATTATGGAGTACAAGCCTGGCAAAGCTAATCTTGTTGCGGATGCTTTGAGTAGAAAAGGATAACTTTCTGACATAAGTCAACCTCAAAGCAACTTGAAGGGACGCATAAAGGAAGGATTGGCACATGATTCCATGGCTCAAACCATCATAGCTCTTGTCAAAGATGGGAAGACAAGACGGTTTTGGGTAGAGAACGGCTTGATATACTCTAAGGGAAGGCGAATCTATGTTCCACCTCATGACAACCTAAGGAGGGAAGTCTTGAAAGAATGCCATGATAGCAAGTGGGCGGGACATCCAGGTATACATCAGACTCTTGCTCTTGTGAAAGATTCCTATTACTGGCCACATATGAGGAATGATATCGAAGCACATGTGAAGACTTGTCTTGTATGCCAACAAGACAAAGTGGAGCAACAATCACCTGCCGGCTTACTTGAACCCCTCCCCATCCCAGAGAGACCTTGGGAGAGCGTTTCCTTAGACTTCATAGTTGGGTTGCCTGTATCAGAGGGTTGCAATTGGATACTTGTGGTCGTGGACAGATTTTCGAAGTATGCTACCTTCATTCCCACACCCAAGGAGTGCACAGCCGAGCAAGCCGCACATTTATTCCTCAAACATGTGGTAAAGTATTGGGGTGTGCCCAAATCTATCATCAGTGATCGAGATACTCGGTTCACGGGGAAATTTTGGACTGAGCTGTTCAAGTTATTGGGTACCGACCTTAATTTCTCTACTAGCTTTCATCCTCAAACGGATGGTCAAACGGAAATGATGAATGCCTTGCTAGAGTTATATCTTAGGCATTATGTGAGTGCCAACCAACGAGATTGGGCTAAGTTGCTAGATATTGCCCAATTATCTTTCAACTTGCAGAAGAGTGAAGCGACGGGTCATAGCCCATTTGAGATTGTCATGGGACAACAACCTATGACCCCGAGTTCTATTGCCACTGGCTACACAGGAGTGAGTCCATCAACCTACAAGTTTGCCAAAGGATGGAATGATCAAGCTGATGAGGCTCGAGCTTACCTGGAAAAGGCCTCCAAGAGGATGAAGAAGTGGGCCGACAAGAAGAGACGGTCTCGAGAGTTTCAGGTTGGAGACCTTGTGCTTGTTAAGATGCATGCTCATGCCAGACTTTCTGGACTGCATCGTGGCCTTATTAGAAGATATGAGGGTCCTTTCCCCATAGTCAAGAAAGTGGGAAAGCAAGCCTACAAGGTCGAGTTGCCGTCGAGGATCAAGTTTCATCCAGTCTTCCATGTGAGCCTACTGAAACCGTATAAGGAAGATCGGGATGATCCAAATCGAGGAGTTTCTAAAAGAGCACCAATGGGCATGAGGATCCAACATGACAAGGAACCAGAGATTATCTTGTCGGATCGTGTGGTGCGACAATCCAACCAACCTCCCACACATGAGCTACTCGTCAAGTGGAAGGGATTGCCAGAAAGTGAAGCTAGCTGGGAGCCAATCCAACAATTGTGGCAATTCAAGGAACAAAACAAAGCGTACGAGGATTTGAAGGCAACGAAGACGTCGCCTGATTAGGTGGGGGAGAATGTCACAACTATCTTCTTGCTTAGCCAAGTGAGGTTGGCAAGTGTACATAATGTATAGTATTCCACATTGTTCTAGAGAGAGTTCTCTAGAACCTCCCATAAGACTCCACAAAGTTCCATAGGATTCTAGTCCTTAGATATTTCTAAGGAAGTGTGTAGAAACTCAATATAGACCGTTAGATTAAAACGATCACCACCGTCCATTGAGGAGGTGGAGTTGTATAAATAGGCTAAGGCCTCATTTGTTGTAATCACCTCGGAGAATTCAAGCAATACAAGTTCTAGTTCTCTTTAGCTCTCTTGTGTGTTCTTAGCTTGCTTAGTTTTCCAAAGTCTAAGTAAGGCTTTTGTGGGCAAGGCTGACTAGCTCTCTTTGATAACTTGGGGCAAAGTTTGCTAGTGCCGCACGGGAAGTACCTTGTGAAAAGAAAGCCCGTGACATTTAGCATGAAAGTGCCTTCGACCATTACAACGGTGGTTAGTGGCTCACTGTTATTCATTTTGCGGGTCAAAATTTGACGGAGACGGATTTGAACGTATCAGATTGCATATGCAAAATTTTATCCTACATGGCCAAGGTCATAAAATCGATCATTTCTGGGATCTACAAAAGGTTGTAAAAAAATCAAATTTTCAGTCGGATCTAATGTAAGTTTTGACAAAATGAAAAACCATACCCTAACATGGCCAAACTCACTGGTACTAATGGCTCATATTTGATACCTTTGGTCATGTAGTTGTTTAGTTCTCAGAGTAATTCATTATTTGGTTGAAAAAAAAGTGTTATTTCTCTGCTTAAGTGCAAGTGTGCACCCACGTTGAAACCAAATCAAATGATAATTACTATAATAAACCGTTTTCAAATAATGTATTTGAAACTATATTATCTATTTGAAACTATAGCTTTCAATAATTTAAAACCAAATCAAATGTAATATATTATTTAGCAACATGTGAAGAGTGAGTACCATGTCTAATAATTGTTAATTAGCAGACAATGACATCGATCTCATTTTTTCCTTCAAAAAATTGCAACTTCAGAAACAACCTTCTTCTAGAGAAAAAGGACCAAATTGATCAGTATTTTTAAAATCTTGTTTAAATACCAAAACAAGATTAATTAGATTATGACTTAGTAATGGATGCTACAAAATTTGAAAGAGACTGTGTTAGTACTATATGACAATAAATTTTGAGAAATATATGTTTTCATCGCACAAATTTGGGTACCAAAGTTAGTATCAAAATAGGTTTTGCATAACCGAACAATTTTGTAATTGCTATACATTATGTATTGAGAACAAAACGATAAATAAATCACATTATACGATCGTGATGAGCCCTACACGAAGAGTTGTGATTGTTAAAAAGGTATTTGCTTTAGAACCTCTAGTAAAGCCGACTTTAATTGGAAGTAAAGAGAAATAATTTAGATGCCTCCTACTCAATATTCATCTTAGAAGCAACCACTAGTTAGATGCTACAAACAAATATATATTATACCTTGACTGAAAAAAGCTCACATAATCATTTTGCGGGAAATTTAAAGTCCTGAATGTATAGATTCCAAAATACAAATAAACACTTCATAGATGCCTATTCTTGAGTGGTCATTGTTTGCAACTTAAAGCAAAGGTATATCCTTTTAGGTTATGGTTGCCACCATTAATAACCTATATGAAGTTATGCACAGATATTTGCAAGATAGATATAGTCATATTCGTATCCGTCCTGAAATTCGTTAAGAGACGTGGTTGAAAGTCATCTAATTAAGATTCTTCTTTTTTTTCAAATTTTTTTTTTGCCTTTTTTTTTTCTTGCAAGCAAACATAAATAATGCTCATCAGTCCAACTCACATTTAGGTCTTGAGAATCTTTTCGACAAAGAATTAATAAAGAAAATCACTATCGACTGATGACCCACCCCAGTTAAATTTTTAGCTCCGACTTGGACAATGCGACCAAATGGAGCGAGCAACGACACTAATATGTATACACTTGCATCATTTTACAAGGTTTTCCAACTTGGATGCCAACCTGAAATATTTTTTTCCCCCTTATCTTATCTAATCACATTTCTTCCATTTTCTTTAATTACAAGTGGTATATTAATTACATCTGCTTCTTAACTAATAAATATCCTCCCGATTGCCCTAATGGGTATTGGCCGGCCAAAACCCTTTCTTCAATATAGGTTAGGTTAGTTTAGTTTACAATAATTTGCACTTAATTTTATGTAATTGTGAGGGCCATTTGAATTTATTTAATGAGATTAATTAGACACTTTGTTAGTTCCTTGAAATTATGCATGCACTCTTAAGCATCCATCTTTTTCTTCTCGATGCATTGAATTCGGTTGTACGCATGATGTAATAGATCAAATCCTCGAATTAAATAAAGTAACTTATATATTATTTGCTATCTTCCTTTAAGAAATTTTATAAATACCAACTGAGATCAAGTGCATGTATACAACTTATATACTCCAATTCTGAGAATCTAGGTTACCATCTATTTTTTGGTCAGGGTCGGAGCTCTTTACACTTTTATCCCTTCTATAATTGATGTTTGTGATTGTGTTTTAAAGAGAATGTATAAAAATGTAAAAGAGTTCAACCCTGACAAAAAATTGGTTGATTGCTCCAATTGCCTAGACTAACTCACATATATATCCAAAAAATCTAGAGAGTCGAGCCCTAGTGCCAGGGGTTTCTTTGTGCGTGTATATGTTCGATTGAGACATTATGAGCGACTCTAAAATGATGGAGAGTATTGGGGCCTAGCTTGACACGAGCCTAACGTGCTTGGCCCGGCTCTCTAGACAAGTTCCATATATATCATACAAACAAGTAGGTTTGCTTAGTGACTAATACAAAATCTAACTAGTTAAACAATACTTGTTGAAGCTTCTTTAAACGTACCTTTTGATATAGGGTTTGCTTGTTACAACTTGTAATCTACTCTGGCACCTGGTTTTTGGTTAAACTGTTGGAGAGCCCCTTGTTTCGAATGCGAAAATGCCACTTATGTTTACAATTATCATTTTGTTCACCCTAAATGGAGAAAGTCCGCATACACATAAGTATTTTATGCTACGTTTTGGCAATAATTAATGGCAAATGAAAATAAATAACGATATAGTTTAGATAACAAATGCATGAAAAACAAAAAATGTGACCACAAGGTTTAAGCCGACACCACCATATATAAGATATTAGTTGTGTAATACGCAATGTATAATCATGAAAAGATACAATTAGTACTTTTTTGGCACTTTATCATTAGAACTAAGTCGATCGGCTGTCATGGCATTATAAATATTTGGAAATGTAGACATAACTTGATAAAATACCCATGTAATTCATTATGACTTTGCAAATGTACTGATCTCGAATTCATTCTCGATTGTTATCTACATTACCCTAGAGAAAAAGTCTTTTTTTTTTCTTTTTTTTTAATGAGGCTAGAGGTTTTGCTATCAGTATTATGTGATACCATCAGAAAAGATTTTTTTCAACTTCAAGACATACATAACACTTTTGGGATTTCATCGTTTTTTCAAGATCACGCAACATCGCTCTAGTTGCAAAAAAATTGATTTTCTATTATCTTTGGATCTGTTTGGTTAGCTAACCGTTTATCTTGTTATTTAGATTTTCGTTGTTTGGCTATTTATTTACAGGTAGGAAATCAATTTTTCATAAAATTGTTTTCTCGTTACTCATAGAAATCCAAATCTAAGGGAAAGGTCTCGAAATCGGATTCACGAAAATTGTTTCAATTTTCATGTCTATTTTCCGAACAACCAAACGGACCCGAAGATAAATTGTGTGGAAAATTGATAGGGAAAACAGGGAGAATCAGATGGGAGAAAATTTAGGCTTAAAGCGAGGGAATGATATAAGTGGAGAAAAGAAAATGCAGGGAATGGACCAATGCAGGCAGTCAATTTGGGAAGTAGGGATACCTCTCAACATCATGAATGGCAGGCAAGTGGGAAAAATATGCTGTGCTTGGAATGATAGTACCTACATGCCCATGTTGATATTTGGATGGAGCTAGAACATGTACTTCTCATCAAACCCTACTTTTCCAGGATTCCAATTAATCCAACAAGCTTCATATTTGTTTATCTAATATTGAGTTTTATCGATTAATCAAGATTAGAAGGATTCAAAATGATTTTCATACAAATATTCCATACAAAATGATCTCCAATTTGATGATTGACTTGATTATTAGTTCTCTAATTTAAAGATTGACTTTAATTTTGTATCTATTTTAATTTTGACTTTAGGTCAGAGAGATTTGGACTGATTCAATACATACATGCCTGAATTATTCGATTAATAAGATCGTAATAATTATCAACTTGATCTAATTTACTATTACATAAATAGTATGTTGGTGGGAATTGATTGAACACTTCAAGTTTATGTATGTTCTATTAGGGGTGGGCACGGGGTGGGATGGGACGAGATATACTCATTCCTATCTCATTCCGTTCATACGGGATCGGAATAAGACGAGATGGGAAAAACCTCATTCCGACCTAGTTTCATCTCAAACGGGTTCGGGACGGGACGAGATCAGCGTGCTGCCTGTGACTTCTGCGAAGATTATCATCATATAAGAGGGTGAAAAATAATTTTCTTATAATTACATATAGATGTGACATGAAAAATATAAAGGTAGCCACTAAATCCCCTAACAATGAAGTCGAGTTGGCTAACTTTTAGAAAATGACATGATAAATGAGATCCACTAAGAATATTGTTACTGTGATGGTCTTCCAACTGATTTTACAATTTCATTACTGTGGGAAACAAAATTCATGGTTCCTTGACAAAATTACATTTCATCTTTTGTTAGGGAAGAAATATAGTTTCATTGGTGATGCTCTAACATATTCATAATGGTTTACTATCAATACATATATTGTAATTATAAAAAAATATATTTACAGTCCGGGGCATCTCAAATTCTTGGCTCCGCCCCTGAATGTTTCCTTCTGAATATGTATTACTCAGTTAATTTTTATTTTTCATCTTCACCTGGATATTATCAATATTTGTAAGTTAAATAATTGAAGCCATTTTTATTGAGAATCCAAGCAACATATTCAATCCTATTAAGATCCGAAAAAATCGAAACGGGACGAGACGAGATCGAAATTGCGGAATGAGATACCCACCCCTATCTTCTACCAAATATACCAAAGGAACCAATGAAATGAAGAACACTATTTTTTGTTGAGTTAAACAACCCAATCAAGATGTCTAGTCGATAAATTAATGAATAGATCAAACTAAAACAATCCTCACAAGTTTTCAAACTTTTGCAATTTTAATCAAATTATTTTTTTGCTAGTTTGTGTTGGGTCAGAGAGTTGAGAACCTAAACTCATATTGTCTAAACCGAGCACTTTGACAAGTAACATTGGTTTGTCAATAATGGAGTAACAGATGAAATCATTGATTTAGGATTCAAACCCTGCCGATGGTATTTAAAATGGGATGGGTTAAGTAATAATAAAAAAAAAAAAGTTAGCATCAGTTCTGTCATAACTTAGCCATTGAATAGGTTTGGTTAGGGTTAGGGAGTTTTTGATTTGAGTATTTGGCATGCTTATTGTTTTCTTATTTTTCGGATAAAGTCGTCATGTTCACTTGACAAGTATATAAAATTTTTTCAAGTAAAAAAAAAAAACATATTTTCTCAACGAGGTTTTTTATGAGATTTTAACCAATTTTCTTACAAAGATTGATTGTTTCAATTTTCAGTTCTTCTATTTCTTTTTAAAACTAGTAATCAATTTAAAGAACTAAATGATCTGCGGCCCTGTAGGTTTTCTGGTAGACATGAATGCCTTAATTAAATTTCTTCACATCACCATCAGTGTTTAATCATCCTTAAAACCTGATTTGCTTTTGATAAAATTTTCTTGTAACTTTTTTTATTTGATTTTCAATAGTCAAAATTCCCACCTAACATGGAATTCAAAAGGGTATAGTATACTTGTGTAGAAAAACAAGACATGGGAGTCACAACCACACATTAGCTTTGATAGGTTTATAGACTATTTGTCCACCAAAACCAAAAATAAAATAAAATAAACATGATGTCTTGAAATGGTCCCTATTTGCTGGTGGCCTTTCCAATTACTTGGCTGTGTGGAGGTCTAAGCTTTCAAGTGGGTGGTAATTTATGGAACAATTGAGAGATCTATCATGAACAAGACAAGCTATATGGTGACATTTTCATGTGGTGGGTGTCACAAACATTTTCTTCAAATGTAAAGATCCAAAAACGAAAGTAAGGTAAAAATGACTCGGGTGGATTTGGGGAGAGAAAGTAGGGTTGTTTACGGTTCAGTTCGATTTGGTTCAGTTTAAATCTAAAATCGTAAATTCAACTAAATCTGTCAATTATACTGAAAAAAAAAATGTGAAATAAAACTGAAACTGAATTGATATGAAATTCAATTAACAAAAAATAAAGTTTACCAACAAAAACTATGCTAAAATCGATCTAAAGTTACCACTGATTTAAGAGCATTGCTACAGCGCACTGGGGTTAGCCTGGTGCTAACTCCCATCATCTATTTAGCCTCGCGATATGTGCTTCACCCATCTTGAGGCAAAATGAATGGTGAGGGGTTTGCACCAGGCTAAATACCCGACAAACCCCCGGTGCAACAAAGAATTTTCACTGATTTAATGTATCAAGTCACTTCGATTTTCATGATTATTTTCGACAAAAAAATCAAAAATTGAACCCAAGCAAAACCGACTAAAATCAAATCAAACCAAATTGATGGGTCCAGCCGGTAAAGCGTGTTTTTTTTGCTATTTTTTATTTAACCCTAACAAAAAAACGGTAGTGGCCGTAAATAATCCACATCTTACTCTGTACCTAGGATTGTGAATTCATCTTTCAAAGTAATTTCAGTCTTTTAATTTTAAAAAATGTATTGTTGTATTTAGATAAATCATAAAAATATTTTGTAAATATGTCAAAACATATATGAAAATATAATAATAATAATAATAATAATCCTTGATTTGTACACCCCATAATCAACTTGGCTTGTTTGGTTGCGACTCTTTTTCTTTGCTTTTCTGCACTCAGAAGAAGAGGTGACTGAAACGAAGGGCATGTTTATCTTATCCACCAAGTTTACGCCGCTTGCAGGTTGCAAGTGGATCCTCCATTTCCTATTTTCTCTTCTTTTTTTTTTTGCTTTTTTTTTATTTAAAGAATAAATGTCCCTTTGTCCTTTATTCAATTACTTAACTCTGCCACTCTGTCTTTCGTGCCCACTTGGCTAATCCCATTTGTCATCCAAATGACATAAATGACCTCCTCGTGAACCTTGTTTGTACTTTGTACATTACTTCACCTCTATTCTCTCAGGATTGTCTCATCTCATTGTATGAAAATTTTATGAAAGGAAAACGCCATTTACAAAATTATAGCTTCGCATGATAAAATAGTAAAACTAAGATTATTTTTATTTTAAAAAAAAAAAAACCTAGGTTTTTAGATAATAAATCCGCATGCATTGTATTGATAGAAATGTCTATTCAGAATGTACAACCAGTCTGAACAAAAAGATAGTTTACTCTCAAGGGCGGATCTACTAAGGGTTCAGGGAGACAGTTGTCACCGCTCAATTTTTAAAATGTTTTTAGTAAATACTTTCTCTTAAAAAATCAATTATATAATATATAACACAATATGATGTAACACAACTCAAGATCGATACTCTTCGAGCTTGCCTTTTTTTTTTTTTTTTTTTCATTACAATTTTATTAAGAGTTGCAAATATTAAAAAATTGTTTAGTTTAATAAGAATTTATTTTCAGTTCTCTTGAAGCGTATAATTTCATTGTAACTCACTCCCTATTTTTTGTTTTCAATGTAATTTTATATGTAATTACAAACATTTAAAAAAATGAATTGTTTGTTTACAATTGATATAAAACATCCAACAAAAAATATTTGAAGTTAATATATAAAATAATAATTATATAATTCAATGAAAATATATATCATTAACAAACTCATATAAAATTTGAGGCTCTTAAATTATTTTTTAATTTTATAAAACTGTAAGTAGAATTTTATAATCAACTAATAATTATTTGTTCATTTTGCCCCAATTTCTTTTACAACTTACCATTTGAGGTACACCTATAAACACTCTCATCACTACAAAACTTAACCGAAACTTTGTATCCCATTCTGATCCTAGATATAACCTAAGGTTATCGTCAAGTCGATCCAATACGCCAAACTACGTTTGATCTACTACGGGTATTGGTACATAAGGGACAACATCAGAAATTCAAAATGACACGCATCCCGAAGGAAATGGAAGGTTGCACCCCTCCTCCCTCAGCTGGTTTCCTCGCCATTTAGACGGACTCGGACAATATTGTCATTCACCATAAGAGGCAAAAACAAGGACAGAATAGTAATTGCAGAGGCAAGTTGCAGTTTCTTTATTACCCCCCACATGAAGTTTAATTAAGCCAGCTTTCAAAACCCAACAAACCATTCCACCTCTATAAACTTTCCTTCCTTCCTTCTTTCCCCACTCTCTTCACAAAACTCTTGTCTATATATATTTCCATTCCAACCTCTTAAACCAAAAACTTCCATCTTCTCTTCTCCAAGAATATGCCTTCTCACCCTACAAGATCAGCCCTACAACTCCACAGAATTACAACAAATGCCATCTCTTCTCCAAAGTTGATCCAAAACACAAACAGGTCATCACTAACATGCGCCGGAACGATACCAGAAGCTGTGGTTCGCTACCACTACCACGACGTGGGGCCGAACCAGTGCTGCTCCGCCGTCATACAGACCATCTCAGCCCCTGTTGCAACCGTATGGTCCGTCGTCCGCCGCTTCGACAATCCACAAGGTTACAAAAACTTTGTAAAATCATGTGAACTCATCGTTGGAGATGGAAACGTCGGCACACTTAGAGAAGTCCACGTCGTCTCCGGTCTCCCTGCAGCCAACAGCACCGAGCGCCTCGAGATACTCGATGACGAGCGTCATGTCATGAGCTTCAGTGTTATAGGTGGCGATCACAGGCTCGCGAATTACCGTTCCGTTACGACGCTTCATGCTTCTCATGACGGTCTGGGGACCGTCGTTGTTGAATCGTACGTCGTAGATGTTCCCACTGGTAACACTAAGGAAGAAACTTGCGTTTTTGTTGATACCATCGTACGTTGCAACCTCAGTTCTCTTTCTCAGATTGCCGAGAAATCAATCACGAGACGATCGTAGGATCGTTATTTCATCATCCAATTAATCTTGACCGTTCATTCCATGTTCGAATTTGTTGAATATCGCTTCTTCCGAAATGATCGTGTCGGCTCACTTGTGTTACAAACCACCTTCATCACCAATAGTTGTTTGGGTCTTTTTTTTTTTTTTTTTTTTTTTTTTTTAATTAGGTAGGAAACCAATAAGGCCACCACTGTGAATCCCATCAACTTGTTCACATTTTTTTTCGTAAATTAGAAATGTGAAAGAATAGGCTTTTTTTTGTTTGGATTACATTTTACTTGCAAGAAGTATTTGTTGGATTATATGTTTCAATGTGGGTTAATTATGAGTGCTTGTTCTTCTTCAATGTGTTTATATTTTGCATTAAGATTGTGAACTAATGGGATTTCGAGTTGTCAATCTGATCTTATATGTTTATAATCCAATCTTTTCAATCTCAATATCCAAATGGATTTAACTTGAAAAGAATATTGGATAGTGTTGCGCAAAGCTAGGGATACCTTTTTCTCTTTATTTTCAATTTTATTGAACAATTTGTACTAAAATACACATTATTTTAGAGGAAAGCAAAAAGTGATCAATATAATAATCACAATTGGATTGGATTTAATTAGTACGATGATTTTGTATGAAAATCACCCGTAATTATGTATATTAATTAATTTCCTTTGCCGACCGACAACCTTGGTAGTATATTTGTGGAACAAAGCAAGCTTTACACTCATGCGGATCGAATCCTCTTCTGCTGGCATTCTCACGTTTAATTTTGCAAATTGCAATGGTTAAACATTGATCATCTCTATCGAAAAAGAAAATAAATAAATAAATCATTTTAGTGTTGAGTTATTTTTCAGTGTAAGAAGATTTATATTACAGACTCATTCAAATTCTAATAAACCATTTGACAAATAATAAAGATTTGGCATTTCAAAGTTGCCCCTCCAATATTTCAAAGGTTTTTTTTTGTTTGTTTTTAAATAAAATTTATTATATACAATGTAAAATGAGATCGATAAAATAAATGAGCTCCAGATACATGTGATAATGAGTGATGGTATCACCTTGTTGCCCATGCATATATGTTAATAAGGAATAGTACCAGACCACCACCACCACCATCACCACTTGATATAGAAATAGAATGCATAACTGCAGGTCCTGATTGATGGATGTACATGATGTAATACATGAGGGTAAGTAGTGTTGCATGTTGGTACTTAAAAATGACTACTTTTGCTTATTTTTGGGGGTTCTAGATGGAATCCAAGACTTGCTATATCACCAACTTGGACTTTAATAACTCAACTTGTTGTTGAACATCACAAGCAGTGTGCAAGTTGTTCTAGTTTTTATATATAAATATACACAAGTTTCTCTCTATCTCACTATGATGGTGGCATGGATTAAGTTTGAATAGAATGGACTTTTCCATGCAAGTTGGTGTTTTTTTTTGTAAGTGCAAGTGGGATCGATGGATGTATTTAGACAAGAAAAGAAAAAAAAGAAGAAAAAAAAGGCTTTTAATGATCCCCGTGGTCTCTCTCTCTCTCTTATCTCTACCTTTCACTCCACCCATTTCCTTGTGTCTGCTCTCTCTCATCTCGTGTGTTTACATTGTTTTTTTGCCTTCATTCCATCCCCTTTTCTTGAAGAAACTACGACTCAACTTACATACTACATGGGGTTTTTCACCAAACTAAAAACTTTTTTTTATTATCCACCACCTTGTAAAGGTTTGTTGTGATCATATCCATTGATAATTAGTCAAGAATTTCATGTTTTTATGAGTTATGTTCAATGATTCTACAGCTTGTGTTTGGAAAGTAGTCATCAAAGGACAAATTTTAATTTAGGAGGGTCTTGCAAGTTGCTTGGAACGCGACGTAGTAAAAGGGTTTACGATAGGGCTGAAGTTTTCATCTTTGTCTTGCAAGGAAGTTTCATACCACATACGGAAAAAACAATTTGTTGTACTGTCATTACCTCTTCGGATTCTCCCTATAAAGAATAGAGTAATAGAGTATGACCCTCATAAATGATACATACGGAATAATTTGGGATATAATTAACACGATCTATAAATATAGTTTTTTTTTTTTTTTTTGGAATTTTGAACGTATCCATTGTATATTTATCCACGGCAATGCCAAAACCAACTCAACCATTCATGTTGTATTAAGTATATGGACATGCTCGGTTTGTGTAAATGATAAGAACTATATACTAAGAACTATTCGCACTTTAATTACATGTGCAATTTGTAGTGTATTCCCTAAAATGAGAAGTTTGTTAGTAAAATTGTCGTATAGCCCTTATTTGGTTCGCTAGGAAATGCAATTTGAAAAATGTGATGAGAGCGGTATTTAGTAAACTTGGATATCTTCCAACAATATATAATAATTAATGCATCTTTGTCACCATTTTAAATAATTTGTTGCATGCAGTCATGGATGCGAAACTTTCCTTCAACCACGCCCATGACCTAGTGTTTGGCTTTAAGAAGCCAAACAAAAATCATATTTGGTTTGGCTCATCAAGCCAAACCAAGGTCACATAAGTTAGTGCATCTACACAAAAACATGTATATAAAACTAGTAGTAGTCTCCAAAAATATGGCATGACGCTCTTCAAAATCGGTTTTTTCATGGTATATATGGAAATTCAATCTCCATTGAATAATTGAAATAAAACACCATATCACTCTTTATAGTATGATTAATGTTACATTCGATTCAACCTAAAATGAATTAATTATTTTATCTTAATCTATTTATTATACTTATATTTCATTTGGATTTAAAAAAAAAGTTATATATTTCATGATAAAAAGGAAATTCCAGGGCTTTTTCTCCTCAACTATAAATGAAACCAGGCTCGTGCATGGTGCAACAGTTAATTGGTGGTGAGTAGTGTATCCATTGAGAAAGATATTATATAGTTGGAGGTCCATAATAAACACGAGTACATATCAACATCCATCACAAGTTTCATATATCTCTCATGTTGGCCATCTCGATTGAAATATAGACAATCCATCTCTCTCACGTACCATTGGCCATTTGACAGGCCATTGGTGCACCAACTTGGGTGATAATTGTGGCTAAAAAGGTGGGGCATTGTTATGTTTTGACAAGGTTGAGAATTAGTCTCAATTGAGCGTATCAATTGGGCGAAAGTTACCCTATTTTTATTTTTGAATGAGTGATAACTAGGTTGTTTTGCAAATAGAGGAGAAGAGGGAAGTCCGACGGTGGCAAGGATCAAGGTGGTGCTGCTCCGTCATCTATTCATCTACATAGAAGTGAAGAGAAAAGACAAAGAAAACAGTGGATGATAATGGTTCTCTTCTCGCAATTTCATCGTTACTGTTTTTTTCAATAACAATTTTTTGGGTGGTATGTTGGTTAAAAAAAAATTTAGATGATAGTGTGGGATAATATATTTGGTGGTGTGAAGTAGGCATTGCCTTTTTGAATTATGGGTTTGAATAATGGCTGAATTTTTTCTTTTAACTTCTAACTAGATTTAAACTGACTTCGAGTGCTGATAAATGAGTTTGTTTGTTTTTTAACACTTAATTAAATAAAAACAAACACCTAATTTAAAATGGTCAACTAATTTAGAATGATATGTAAAAAGGAGGCCTAATTTAGTGGTGGCAAGCGTTTGAGAGATATTCATTATAATTTAAAATTATAAATGAATTATTATGAATCCAAACTCAAATCGTGCACAATGTGTAGACAAGATTTCTTGTTTCTATAGCAATAGTACACCCACCATTTCTCCAATCTTCAGGCTTGGATTTTAACTTAAAATGTCTCGTTGCTAGTAAAAGACATGTGTTCAATGCTTCTAATTTTCACGCTAAAATCTAACAACGTTAATCATGAGCAAAGAATTTTACTTGTGTCTAATTTTGACTACGAAGAGGCAATTTGCTGGTTTAGGATGATTAGATTGATTGAGAATTGATTCAACAATTGCAACTCGGTGTGTATAATTTGCAACTTAGGAGAATGAATGGTCACAATCTAATAAAGCCGACTTTGGAATATGGAAACATTAAGTACTGGACTGGACTGGACCTGGGCCCATTGCCACTTGCGATGTTGGACTCAATTATGTTTGTTGTGAGCCACAAATTATCCAACTTGCTCTTGATTTGAATACCATAAATTCGTTTTTATGGTATAAAATTGGCATGGTTCAGATCTACTCTAAATATATTCATTCTTTTAATGTTGATATTTCTAGGTATTTTTGGATCTTGGAGATTGGTAAGTTTGAACCATGTTTACGTCGGCATTTGTATAATGTTTGGATCAAGTTTCAACATTTGTACTGTAATTGGATCAAGTCTCAAATAAGATTTGAACTCCAACTAATATGTCAATGAAGTATCAGCTCAGTGGTAAATTTGCGGTGGATGAAATTACAAATTCAGGATTCAAACTTACCAACTGTATTTGAGGTGGAAAGGATTAAAATAAATAAAAATATTGGATTGTACTGGAAATATCTTCGTATCTACTCTAAATATAATTTTCAAATCTACTCTAAATATAGTCATTTTTTAAATGTTGATATTTCTATGTATTTTTGGATTTTGGAGATAGGTAAGTTTGAACCGTGTTTGTGTTTTTGACGGATCTATAATCAACACTTGTACAATGTTTGGATCAAGTTTCAACATTTGTACTCTAGTATTTGGATTAAGTCTCAAATAAAGGCCGTAGACTTATATCGGATAGAATCACAAGTCTAGAATTCAAACCTTGCAACACAATTTGGAGTGAGAGAGATTAAAAGATTAAATAAATAAAAGTAGGGAATAATCATTGAGGTCTTCAGAATTACATAAGTAAAAATGTAAAACTCAACCATCATCTAAAACGAAGTGGACACTTGACTTGGACCGGACAGTGGATCATGGGCCATAATATGGCCCAGTAGTTGAAAAACGTAGCATTAAGAAAAAAGGTTCCGTTGCCGGGACTCGAACCCGGGTCTCTCGGGTGAGAGCCGAGTATCCTAACCAACTAGACTACAACGGAAGTTTTTAATTTAGGAAAATTTTTATATACTTAATAACGAATAAAATGAGATTAAGACACTTTGATGGTTACTTTTGGTTTAGGCATTGTGAGTGTTCTATAAGTATCATTATTCCATTGAAAGAATCTTGAGGATTCAAGAAGAAAATTGTAACACCTTGCATGGGTGGATTATGAGGCTAACAAGGGTAGGTTCAGAAGGTTGGTAAGCTATCTTGTGTGGGCCCTAAGGGGTGTGTGTGCGGGCTCTTACTCTTGGTACCTATCACTTGGATGAGGGAAGGACAATATTGTATCCTAACTAACTAGACTACAACGGAAGTTGCAAATTCTGGTTTTATAGAGACAATGAAAGGCTCGCGAAGTTTTCATCATTTGAACTTTACGACATCAAAATTGGTTGATGTTACACCATTCAGACTTGTAACATTATTGTATCACGAACAATAGTCTTCAATTAGATTAACTTGTTTTCTCTTTGGAAAATGACAGTAATGTTCTCTACTTTCTGAAATTGTCTTGCTAGAACTCAACATTTCTCAAGTGTAAACCTAATCAAAACAAAGAATCCAAATTATAATGCATTTTGTGGATGCAAATTTCTGTCGGATCACATACTGATCACGCGGAGCAATCTGCATAAGGTAGAAGTTAATTCTTGACACTGGTATGGTGCCTACCACGGGAACTCCGATGCCAAAGTTAGAACAATGTCTTCATAAAAATGTTTATATCTCTATATTTGAAGAGAGAATTATGAATAAAGAAATAGTTACCTCCCGATGGATTTGTGTTTGGCTATTTATAAAGGCAGAATGAGTAAACTGTCGGCAAATGAGTGAGACATATGGCAGATGAATGAGACACGTGGCAGATTAGTGAGACATGTGACAGATGAGTGAGTCATATGTTTGAAGGCGGTCGTAACTTCTCTTAGGTAGTTGTAACTTCTCTCAGGTAGTTGTAACTTCCGTAGATAGTTGTAACATCCCGTTGGCAGTTGTAACTTCCTGTTTGGTGATACCTCTCTTGCAAGATTTTGTACTCAGCTGAGCATGGTAGTCAGCGCTGAACACTACTCCTCTGCTGAGAAAATAGTATTTTGCTGAGCTGTATTGGGCCCAAACTTGAGCTTTATCTTTTTGTGACTTTTATGGGTAATTTTCGGACTTCTCGGGAACAATTCAAATCTTTGGGTTTATTTATCCTGTAGGGCCAAGGATCCCACAAATGCCCCTCATCTCTTTTGCTTTTGAGCTGACCGTTTTTTTTCCCTTCTTACTTAAAAGCATGGGAGATGTATTTTCACTGAGGATCTCCGTAAAAAATAGAAGTATAATGCCCCTGATCCTACTGACTTATCTATCTCTATTGATACAAGTAAATGATATGCATGTAGAGGCTTCTGATGTTGTTAAAATGTAGTCTGTTGAAGACAAAATGATTTGCATGTAAAGGCTTTGCTGCAGATGAGATGACATACCGGATGACTCATACATAGTCATTTCATGGGTTCTTGGACATTTTCCAAATAGAGGATTATCGTTAGGTGAATAAAACAAGTCATGCTCTGGCATCCTGGTGATTTGACGACCCATTCACCTATAAATGTCACATATCTTTAGGTTGACCTGCCAATGTTTCAGCATGAGTTGAGGAGTCTTCATTTATCGAAGGGCGCGACCCTGATCTGTTGGCTGACTTTGTTTCCCCGGTTAAGAAGGAGTGAATTCTACTATGAAATTTGCTAAGGCTTAAGCCTTTATAGTTGTCCTCGGCAGGTCAATTTTGCTGACTTTGTTTCCCCTGTTGAGAAGGGAATGAATTATGCTAAAACTTGAGCCTTTAAAGTTGTCCTCAGCCGGTAGTTCAAGTCTTATTGGCTCAACTTTATCGCCCATTTCATACGTTTTTGACAAACATCCGGGAGAAAATTGTGCCCCCAATTCTTCGCTGAGAGCTGAGCTAACTGCTATAGTTGAAACTGCCAAGTAGATGTATAGGTCTTCTCCTAGATTTGTCTGCTGGTCTACTCAATAATCGATCCAAAGTTGCTGCTCTAATAGTGAGACTTTGAATTTCTTTTGGAGTTGATGGTGACTTCATGTCAAGTAGTGGTCTTCTTTGCTTTTATCCCAAACTTTGTGTATGTTTGTTTGTCTATTGACTTATAAATATTTGCATTAAGGGCACAAAAGTTTGATTGGCCTCTTTCATAAGTTTTCAATATGCTTAAGTTGGAATTTAAGTATAACTTGAAAAAATTAATCATGGATTTAAATCTATTTATCTTGGAAATTGCACGAAAATATTGTGTGATCTGCTGACCATTTGACAAAACTTAAAGAGATTTAAGTAATCCAGAGTAAGATGCTTCTATGCTCAGTGATTTATTAATTGAATTACCCACTCACTGAGAGTGACATCCTCAGAGTGACATCCTCTACTGAGATGTGATCCTCTATTGAGGCATTTGGTTTGTGTGGTCTGCTGATCACTTGACTAAACTTAAACGGATTTAAGTAATCTTGAGTAAGATGTTTTTATTCATTGAATTACCCACTCACGTAGAGTGTCATCCTCTACTGAGGTGTACATAAATATTTGTATCTCTGAATGTCTTCTGATGTATGACATGTAGAACAAATTCTCGTATTTCCCTATTTTAACTGAGGAACGTGTGTTTTTTGCTGAAAAGCAAAATAATGTATCTTTTTTGTCTGATCATGTGCTGATCACACGGACAATCTGCATAAGATAGAATCACCTGGAGTAATCTGCATAAGATAGAAGTTAATTCTTGACACCAGTGTGGTGTCTGCCACGGGAATTCTGATGCCAAAGTTAGAACAATGTCTATAGAAAAATGTTTATATCTCTATATTTGAATAGAGAATTCTGAATCAATAAAGAGTTACCTCCCGATGGATTTATGTTTGGCTATTTATAGAGGCAGAATGAGTAAACTGCTGGCAGATGAGTGAGACATGTGGCAGATGAGTGAGACATCTACTTGAAGGCGGTTGTAATTTCTCTTTGGTAGTTGTAACTTCTCTTTGGTAGTTGTAACTTTCGTAGATAGTTATAACCTTTCGTTAGAGGTTGTAACTTCCTGTTTGGTGACACCTCTCTTGCAAGCTTTTGTACTCAGTTGAGCATGATGGTCAGCGCTGAACACTACTCCTCTGCTGAGAAAAGAGTATTCTGCTGAGTTGTATTAGGCCTAGATTTGTGCTGCATTGGGCCCAAACTTGAGCTTTATCTTTTTGTGACTTTCATGGGTAATTTTCGAACTTCTCGGGAACAATCCAAATCTTTTGACTTATTTATCCTGCAGAGCCAATGATTATTTTAGGCTCCCACACATTTAGTGTTTAATTCAGACTTTTACTATAATTTTGAATTCATAAAAAAAAAAAAAAAAAAATCATTATTAACTAAGTAGTACCTCATCACCTTCTTACAAGTTATTCCATCATCTTCAACAAGCCAATCAGCTTCCTTAACAAAGAGCCATGAGCATCATTGTTGCTTGCATGCTTTGGTAGTTTATAGTGACCATGAGCTCGAATACATGCAAAAATCCTAGCAGCTACTAAGCATCAATGGCATTCACGGTTTTTGTTCCTTGCTCGTTCTTCTTTTGAGGGATGTCTAAAGCTCGTAACAATGGTACCATCCTTCTTAACCCGATGCACCTCCTCATTACAGCATTGTTCTCTCCCACCATGTAGTTTATATTTACAAAAGTGAATAGTAAGAATATTTTGCAGGCTTTAGCACTGATAAAGATGTGGAAAGAGAGTTTGAAACATTTCGTTTTTTCCTTTGTCTTCTCTTTCTTCCCTGATTGCATGCCCTTTTAGTTCTTCAAAGTTCAAACAGGGCAGCAATAGACAAGCATCTCCATTATCTTTTTTTCTCCTTGGAACAATATATATGGAAATATTTCCAGGGTTATGCAAAATGTAATTTACATTGGAATTGGGATATTACATGTCTCGATGCGCTATTGATGGTCGAGATTTGAAATTTATCTAAATAACTTTTCTTTTTTCCTGATGGATCTAAAAAATGCCTAAGGCAAAGAATACGTGGAATATATGCTAGCAAGGAAGACAAGAAGCATGAAAGGACATGAATATGAAAATTTGTTCACTATAAATACACTGAACTACACTTCCAATTTCAAAACCCGCTTCCAAAAATTTCTCAGAAGTTCACTATAAATACACTTTTAATACTCATTGAGAGATAGATCTAGATTGACATTGTTTCTTTTCAATTCTTTGGGTAGATCTATCGAACCTTTCGGTGACAATGATTCAAAATGTGTTAAGGACACAAAATTTGAATAAATATCATTGTAACATGTGCAATACTCTTCGCCATCATTCAAATTTTCTGTGACACGCTGCTGCGAACAATTAATTTCCAATTCAGAGCTTTCTTTCATGTCAACCTATTTGGGAAAACAATGACAATGTCAGAAATGTATTTCAACTTGGAAAAACTGAGAGCTAAGAATCTCAGGCGAAATAAATGATGATAGTGAATGAGAGTGAAGCGGGTATTGGCATTGCATACTACTTTCACTTTTCTTTTGTGTTTCATATAACATAAAAATCCAGAGCTGCTACATGAAATTTAGACCACTTTTTGTCTTCCTACTTTCTATGGAACAAATCCATTGAAATCAGTAGAAGTGCAAAACGTACTTAGAAATACTCCATGCAGTAAAGTATTTCAGATTTCTCTAGTGAGTGTTTCAAAGAAGAAAAAGATTAGGAGCCACTGTACCAAGATGTAAAGCTTTGAGAAAAACAGAAATAAGAACGCAAGTGTTGTAACATGATCAAGAGAAACAAGTTTAAATGTTATACCTTTCGATAAATGGTTCCATCCTCAAGAACTTGCCAACCAGCTTCATTGCACAATGCCTTGAGCACATCATTGTTGTCCGCGTGTTTTGGTAGTTTGTAGTCTCCATGAGCCCGTAGGCCAGCAAATATCTTTGCAGCCACAAATCGACGACGGCGTTCCCGCTCCTTGTTTTTCTCTCGTTCTTGAAGGGAAGGATGCCTGTAACTAGTAACAATGGCACCGTTCTTCTTCATTCTGTGTACCAACCATGGTTTCTTAGTTGTTTTGATACACCCCCTCACTGCACTCTTCTTCTCCACCATGACTCCTCCCTTTTTTCCTCCTAAAACTCTTTCTTTTCCCTTCAAAATGGACTGGTTTTGATCTGTCTCCATTTTATAACAACACATGTAGAGAACTTGGGATGTTTACTAAATGAAACTCAACAATGGGGTAAATTTGGATCATTTTCAAGAGAGAATAAGAATAAGCATCTTGAAGATTTTTAATATCATATGCAGAGGGTAGAAGTTTTTTTTCACCTCACAGTCCACCACACAGTCAAATTATTCTTGGCAGTAAAATACAACTAAAACATTCATTGAACCATTGGATATTTTGCCACTTTGAGCTAAAGTTTGAGGACTCTCAATCCAAAGGTCATTAATGGTCAATCAGAATACCTTTTGGTAATAAAGATTTATGGGATTTGCGACACTTTTACTGAAACCTCAGACTGACAGAGAAAATCAACTGATCAAGTTGATTTTATTCCCAATTTATGACAGTTGGAGACATGGCCTGAAAATAACAGAGCCAAAGAGCAAAACAACAACAGAAATACCACCTATTTGTCTCCAAGCTATCAGAGGCTCCAGTACTCTGAACAAAATGAACCAACCAGAGTCCTTGATTTGAGAACCAGTAGAAGTATAGAACAGCTTTCCAATTGATTTACAATGAGATAAGATAACGATGAGTAAACCAGTTTATTTAATTCAATCCATTGTGTTCCTATATTGACATGAAAAATTATTAAGTTACACATACATTCTGAGTCTAAACAAATTCATATATTTCCCTTGAACCCTGTATCGGACACCACCTTATTCCAAACTTCTGCTTGTATATACTCTGCTTCACTTCTAACTGACATTGTCGTCTTCAGTTTGCCAGGGGTAGAACTATTCTAAAATAGTGATTCAAGAATTTGGCGTGGGGTATCAATGAATGAGAAAGTTACACTCAGGAAGAAGGTAATTGTTGTTCTTCAAATCATACTTCCTGCAACAAATCATTTTTTCACAATATAGGATATTAACTAAAATGATGGAGCTTAGCTTGTGGAAAGATACAAGTGAACTTAGAAAATATAATTGTGAACTGGCCATACACCTTGGACGTATTCCTAAGTTGGATGCATTCGTCATTCATTCTTTAAGAATTTGTAAGGTTTTACAAATGTCTGTTTGAAACCAAACAATCAAATTGATTTTTTTTCTTTTAAGAATCATAACAGAAAATGAAAAAAGGAGAGAGGCTCATTAGAGGAAATTTAAAAGCATTCATATGGGTGCAATTTCGAAAATATTTAAACATTCTTGGGCAGTGAGAGAGGTCTTTTTGGGACTCAACATGCTTTTAGGTCAGAAGTTCACGAAACTGCCTCAACATGTCATAGATGTGCAACCACAATTGCCTATCATCATCTTCCTCCATAATAAGGAGACATTCATTATCATTTAATGTAGGGTTAATTAGCAATACCCCTCTATTATAAATAGGAAACTAGCGATGATCCCCCTAGTAGAGCTTCTACGGAGCCTGGTCCGAGAGCACTGATTTGTGCTTGAGAGGGTGGTCCGCACATGATCGGACCACTCTACCCTTCTCTCCACGGGTTTGGAGAAGTTGGAGAGGGGTAGAGTTGGCCCGATCATGTGCGGACCACCCTCCCAAGCATAAAATCAGTGCTTCCGGACCAGGCTCCCTAGAATTTTTCTCCCCTTAGATATCATAAATTAGCACCAGACTGGCAGTCAACTTTAGTGGACTGTCTAAGACTTCTTCATTGAGACAAAACTAACCCTTAATTGCATTTAAAAAAAATTTGTTTTGAGTGAAACCCACCTCGAGATACCCAGCCGTATCTCACAACAATCTGATGGTAGCAAACCCATCTTCTCCATACACCCCATTAATCCCTGTAACTGAACCCATCTTATCCAAGTACCCATCATCTCCAATTGAAACCAACTCCCACCCCATCTAACTGCAAACACCCCACAATCTTCCCAGTTGAATTATAAGAAATAAGAAATGGTGGCTTGATCAATTACCACTAGCAACACCATCCCCTCCAACTCCACCCTCGCAAATCACCACCACCACACCCCACCACCCAAAACATCATTGCCTTCACACCATCCTGCAAGTTAGAAAACAAAACATGGTGGGGTTTTTGATTCACTGAACCCCAACCACCTCCAACACCATTTCCCTCACTTGAACCTGCAATTCCAAGCATGAAGAGATGGTAAGGCTTGAATCAGTTGAACCCACCCCTCAAGAACCAACACCAACCCACAAACCAACTCACCACCATCACCCCCAATTGACTTGAACAACACGACCAGGGTCCGTCTCAACCTTTCTTCTTTCCTTCCCTCTAAGCTTCTCCACGTCTGTTTTGACTCTTGCAGCACTGACACCAGCTTCTTTCAAGACATCCCCAGTCTGGGAATCCTCAAGAAGACCCAAGATGAGCTGATCAACTGCTAAATGGGTGACTTCACGCTGCTTCTGGTAAGATTGGGCTCAACGAAGTGCCTTGATGAAATAAGTAGGGATTTCATAATTAGTAGGGTTTTGAGATGGGATTTTCTTTAAAGATTGTTTGAGGACTCTCTCAAAAGAGTTTATTGCCTCACCTCCACCGCTTAACATTGGAGATTGCTTGACGAAAGATCCCATTGGGTTCAGTAACAAGAGCGAGAGCAAGGTGGATCGGAGTGATTTGAACATGGCCAGAGTTGACGACGAGTTCATGAGATGCAGAGAGAACTTCACTGGTTTTGTGTGTGAACTTGTCTGGATTCATTATTTTGTTTCAAGATGCCTTATTGTTGTTGTTGATTGCTTTCCTTTCGGGATAGTGAAGGTGTCTGTGTATTTGTTGAGAAAAGAGAGGTGTTTGAAGTTAGATGGGGTGGGAGTTGGTTTCAATTAGAGATGGTGGGTGCTTGGAGAAGAATCAGAAGAGTTCAATTACAGAGATTGGTGAGGTGGGGCTAATGGAGAAGATGGGAGTCTTACCATCAGATTGCTATGTGATACGAGCGAGTATCTCAATGTGGGTTTCACATAAAACCCATTTTTTAAATGTATTTAAGGAGTAGTTTTGTCTCAAGGAAGAAGTCTTAAATGGTCTGCCAAAGTTGCCTGTCTGGGGGCAACGCTAATTTATGATATTTAGGGGGTCATCGCTAGTTTCCTAGTTATGAAAGGGGTATCGCTAATTAACACTTTACTGTACAAAATCAAAATTAAACAAATTTTTCGTTTGATTAAAGAAATGAAGAATAAGTAAAACCTACCCGTATAGCTATGGCACCTTCTAATTTAACCCACTGCTGCTCATATATAATCAACAACCTCAAGTTCATTAACCACATCCTTGCCCTTTATTACCCTTGCTTTATCATCTATTATTTCTAGAACCTGGTAACAGAAAACGGAGTTCAGAAGACTTATTTTCAGCACATATAATAAAGAAACAATAACCAAGTCTGACATGGGAAGTTGTTATACTAAACTTGGGTGCAAGTGTAACAAATTTAGCTTACCTCTGGTCTTGAATTAAATATTCCGCTGGACATTCCCACATCAACGCGCCATATGTTACAATCATATTTACTGCATCGCAATAATTAAAGTAAAAGGCCAATCCACTGGATCATTAAATTAACAACTGTCTATAAAATGAACGTCCAGTATTTCAGGAGGAAAGAAGAATTTGATTTCCATTGTAGAAATGGTCAATCCTTGTCCTGCACGTGAGTCTCACTCCACTAGTCATGAAAGCTCACTACTAGAAGATGTGAAAAATATGTTTCCATTGCCGATACCGTCTAGCAAGGAAGGTTAAATTTCTTACAACCACACCCCTTATCATGTGTATAAGTCCCACTCCGCTAGGCATCTTGTACTTGGATAAAGAAGCGATGTTCATTTTCCGCTTTAAAATTCACAATGTACATTTTTATTTTTATTTTAAAATTTCCATAACATGTTATGCGAAGAAACTTCATTTTGCAAATGATCAAAATTGAATTCAGGGGAAGTATCGATACAAAGACAACCAGGAACCATTCAAAAAAAATTATTCCGATGAGATAACTGAAGAGCTGATACCAAACTCCACCCAAGAAGGGACCATTTTTTCCCATCAATACCTAACAGCAAAATGAAATCTCTATTCTCTAAGCAAGCAAGAAGTAGGATATACCAATTTATTCCAGCAGTTTGAGGAGTATGTCCTACCACCATCGCTTTAGCGCCTACTGCTTGTAAGGTCTCTTCAAGAATAGAAGATATCTGATAATCATGTCAATCATTTACATCAGGGGTGACAGTAATGCAAGTTTTGCATTCAAAGACTAAGTTCCAAATATGGACTAGTTCATTCAAGTAAATAAAAAAGGATCTAAAAAATTCCATGACATACGTTGAGTTCATATCACCTATTGTTTCAGAAACGAGGTGAGCTTACTACTTTGCCAATTTTCATTAGCTCCGAGAAACCAAAGCCAATGTTTTTAGAATTGATGTCATAATGAGATAGTAACTAGCGGCTACTATTTCTTGTTATAGTGACCTTTATAACATTTCGAGATTGTTCTATAACTGCCCTTAACTGTAATAGGCATTCCAATCATTAGGCAAAACACAGCTGAGCTAAAAATCCAGGCCAAGGTTTTTCATGTTACTGCTACTTTCATTGTTTTTGCACAAATCACCAAGCACCGGGAAAATTAGTACGTGATTTATAATTAGGATCATTTTATGATACAAGGTAACCCAAAAAGTTTTCTGTAGAGTAAGCCTGTTTTGATGAGATCAATGACTTGGTGTTGAAAACTAAGCCAACATCTATTACAAACCTTACCAACTAGAATCCAGTAAAAGTTAAAATGAAGTCCAGGTACATTGGTTCATTTACTTACCTGGTGATTTTGATAATCTTCGGTATCCCTCGAGTATAAACGATTCCAAACAACACTATCGTAGCCTCTGGTGGCTAAGAAAGGAAGTTGAGGACCACTATCATCATCCTCAGTCACACCTTTCATCCACTGACAGACTTCTCTGTTCATCCTCTCTATGCCATATGCAACTGTAGAAGTACCAATAACCATACAAGGCAATGCACAAGAGAGAAAGGAAACCTCTTAGACAAGGTTAAGGAATTTCAAAATAAAAAACCATCAACATAAATTTAAAATTAGTTAAAAACAAATACTCTTACCATGATGAGGAAGAAGACCTCCGTGACAAAAAACCCAGTCGTCAACTTTAAGAACAACAGCATGCTTTGCCAACTCGCATGCCAACAGCCCCCCTGGTCCTAAAAGGGCCGATCTTGCAACGATCCCCTTTTGCCTCTGTCCTAATATTCGATTTTCCATAACAATTATAAAAATCTCAATGAAAGGATTGATAAAATGCTTATGGGAAACATTAAATATATTTAATCATAGTTAAAGAAAACAAATAATGATACTTTTTCCAGTATGTACCGCATTTAGGACTAGTTTTTCAAATCTTCTCTCTCTTTTAAGAAAAGCTTTCACATCCATTTCCTCGCCATTAAGACCATCCTTAAAAAGATAATTCTACAATTTTTTATGGGCATTCTTATCGCGTATCCACATCTAAATGCATTCAAAGTAATTCAACTAATAAATGAACGTGTTTACATGCTCATTGAGAAAATAGATATTCCCATCCAGTAGAAATTAATTCAAGTGATAAATGGATAATCCAACTGTGAAAATACTTGCCTAGTAAAATAGCTCCTTACTAGCCAGTTATGTAACTTACAACCATGAGAAAAATTGGACCTAGTGAAACTTGTAGTCCACAATGTATTAGCTAGAAACTTTATGATAGGACTATGAATCTTAGATATGAACACTTTTGTGGAAGGTCACCATCACAAAAGGCATTCCTCTATTATGAATTTGAAAACTGTGGCTTCTTAAATTTGGAAACAAGGATAATATATATATATATATATATATTGTTTTTGTTGTTTTATTATATTATATATGTTATATATATATATATATATATATTTATTTATTTTTTTAATTTTTTTTTTTTAGAAAGAGGGAGATGGTCGGTGTAATTTGTTTTTAAGTAGTTTATTAAACTCAAGGAACGAGGAGTTCAGATGGTTTAATGCTCAAAAGACAAATCGGATGTTGCTAGGAATATTGAAGAACTTCCCTTTTAAAGTTACAATTCCTTCAAAAGGAGTTCTGGCCTTTTAGGAAGTTCTAGCACCAAGAATATGTCAGCTGTTCATAAGTCACAAAATCATCACAACACAGGATATTTGTTGGTGTCACTGCCAAAATCATTCAGAACTACACTTAAAGTGAAACTATGGACAAACTTTACTAAAAGAGTTGTATAAGTATACTAAAAGAGTTGTATAACACAGTAAGACACTGACAATCCATCCATAATTTAAAGAGAGAGAGGATTTCAATACCTTCAATAGGTTCATTGCGTCCCAGTAACTATTAGGCGTCCTACGATCTTTCCACCTTTCAGACTCAGTGAGCCAGCTAGGAAAAGCTTCATCCCAATTATATTCATATTCGCCCAAGTGTTCCAAGAAATCTGCACATTCTTCAAATGCTCCTCGTTCAACATATCTAAAATCCCCCTCTACGTTCATGGTCTCGTGATTCCCATTTAACTATAAAAAACAAAAGAGACTATTACCATATCTAAGAGAATTATTGCAGAGATTTAATAATGATTCAGACAAGTCATTTAATTACACAAGGAAATAATTAATGTATCTCGACATTATGGATGGCCTCAAGGGCATTACATCCTCAAATGCTGGATTGACTACATCTTATGATGAAAACTGCTAGTCAGAAAAGGCCAAAAAACATTGACCAAAGAAAGATACTTAATAAGTCCAATATTTTTGGGTTTTAATCACCATATATCTAGCAAATATATGTTCAAGTAACATGAATCTCTTGATTAATACAAACCTGAAAGACTGCCCCGCCTTTAGTTTGGGCCTGAAGATTCAACGAGTGCAACAATGATAAGATAGCAATTTCATCTTCTCCTCGGTCAAGAATATCTCCAAGTTGAACCAAAACCTGAGAACCATTCACTTATTTGTAAGAGTTTCAAAGAAAATTATATTATAAAAATGCAATCCAAGTCAAGCGTGAACTGGTAAATAACAAGGTATTTAGTAGACTGGCATGGAATACAATAGGATATGTTTCTTCTGCTTCAAGTCTTCAACCAAGCAATTTAAACAGTTGATGTAATAAGAAACTGTCAATAAATGTGTTAAAGGGTAGCACTGCATTTTATGGCATTATAAGATCACTATATTTCTTCTTCTTTTTTATTTTTTTTTTATTTTTTTTTTACTTAAAACTCAGTAAGGGGAGTTGTCTACTGCAACTTGAAAAACAGTATCATTTACAGCACACGTCCTTGTTTGAGAAAAATCAATGATAGGACAAACCACATGCAGAAATCATCATCATCAAAAAGAGCATACCGTTTCTCCGCCAGTCCATAAATTTTGACCATCAGAACTCAAGACGCCAGCCACCTCAAGAGCAGACCGTGTTTGTGCAAGGTCACCATGCAAATCTCCAACTAAATGTTCACAACACAGTTAGGCAAAACAGTGAAAATTTTAGGAGATAAAAGATAAACTCACATAAAAGGATAGAACTAATGCAACACTTGCAGAATCGTTAAATGAAATAGCAAACTATCGTTTGTTCTGTTGTACTAAACAAAACACCACTATTCACAAAAGATAATTCACAGGTGTTCATATTTTCCCTATCTTTTGTACGAAACACATGATTGCTTTTTTACTTAGTTTGTCAGTAAGAAATACACAAACACTTTCATATTGAAGTGAAACGTTGTCGCGTATGTCAAATAGATATCGCACATTTTAAATATGCTTGCATCAGGTCCTAGATTTCAACAATATTGCAGGGTATCCAGATTATTGTATAGTTTCAATACCCATTTCTATTTCTACACATCACATTCAGAATTGCAATTTACAGCTCTAGTGGGATTCTTGGCAGTTCTCGGAGACAAAGGAATATGTTGCTATAATCATAGTACGTAACATTCTCTGAAGTGTACATGGTACAAAACCAATAAACAAGAAATTCTCACAAGGTCATAACCATAACCTAGTTCTATGGATTCCCAATGAAAAAATTCCAAGAAACTAAACAAAACCCTAAATTTAGAGGACCTTGATACTATGAAACTCTAATACATGAACTTCATTAGAAAGTTCAACCATAACCTAGAGAGAAAACTAAACTCAAAACAATTTGGGATTGAACACAGAAATGATTTAGAACTTAAATCCAGAACATTGGGAAGAATCAACATAGCTATCATGAACTTCAATCATTTTCATCAAAATAACAAAAGCCAACTGAAATAAGCACTTGGTGAAGCACAAAATACACAAAAGAACAGAAAACACAGAGTGGGTATCCTTGAATTAGATCAAGAAACTCATCAATTCAACATAGAGCAATAAAATTTGGCCAAATTGAACAATGGGTATTCTCAAATATACTCAAGAAACTCAGCAATTCAACATAAACTTGACCAAATTGAACATGCGTATTCATGAATTCGATCAATAAACCCATCAATTCACGTAAAAAAAAATTAAAAAAAATTATTTGGCTAATTTGTACAATGGGTATTCTCAAAATCAATAATCTCATCAACTCAACACAAAAAGCAAGAAACTTAAGCTAAATTACACAAATGGGTATCCAGAAAATCTCACCAGCAACGATTCTGCGACCCGGGGCTGAGACAAAACTGGGAGGAGTCCCATTAACAACAATGGGTTTCAAGGCTCCATGGATAAGTGAAGCTTCTGTGATTTTGCGAGATTGAGAAGGTGGTGGAAGTGCAGAGGAGTTGAAAGAGAAGGAAGCCATGCTTTGGTTCTTCCTCCTCTCCAATGTGTGTGAAAGAAATTGAAACAAAACTCTCAAGCGTTGTATATAAAAATCGAACCTTTTTTAAAAAATTAAAACAGATGTGCAGACTACAGAGTTCCTCAACCAGACATTTCAGATCCTATCTATGGTTGTGGTTTATTTAGATTTGACCCCTTGTGTTGGCCAGATATTTTAGGGCTGTTTTTGTTATTATTTTCTAGTCTTTGTAAACATGAATTCAAGATTTACTTTGTTGTTAAATCATAAAGCTAGTAAGATAATCCAGAATTTCTATAAATAAATAAAATTTCTTTTTAAATCATTTTTTCAATCTCAATCTCACTCTAAACCCGTGATTCGATTGCTAAAGTTTGATTATCTTTTCCCGTTGTTTTGATTTTGCTTTTAGGTTGAACAATTGCGTGTTCAAAGATTTTTAGAGTTTTTTTTTAATTTATTTATTTTCACCTTTTTACAATCTTTGTTTATTGATTTGTGGACATTTTGTTTTTTATATAGATTGTGCATGTCTACTATGAGAGTCATGTCTCCATTTCTTATGGGGGAAAGTATTGGTGAGTCTTATGTACTGTTGGTCAGTCGTTGATAGCGTTGTTAAGTCTGTAAGGTATGTTGGTCAGCCGTTGTGAGTCATGTGTAAGTCGTCATGTTGAGCGCAGTGATTACAGGTTAGGTGGTCCCATACTGGTGTTCCGGCTGTAGGTGGTTCGAGTACAGTGTTCCCAATTTTCAAACTTCAAAGATTTTGAAAATGTCTTTACTTTCAAAATTTACCCGAACTTCTAGCTCTAGGTCAAGACAGATTCCATATGGTATAAACCAAATGGAATGTAAAATTTCAGAAGTAGAAAAGAATTTACAAAAATGGTCAATACCATAAATTCCTTACAAAAACATCTACAATGTTTCCAAATCTCTGTTTTCACAAAAAAACAGAAGATCTGATTGATATGGTTGAACAAACTATATCTTTCGATGGATCTATGGAATCAAAACAACTTTTTTCAAATGAAACTTTGGAATGTCTTCAAAGTCATGAATACAAGTATATCCATATTGGATTGATTCTAATTGGGATAAAACCCCTTACAAGAACAGGGTTAGATACATGTGCTTTAATCGCTCTTCGCGATTGTCGGCACAATAGGTTCGATGACTCGCTCTTAGGAATTGCATAGTCAACTCTAGCAATGGGTCCAATCTATTTTGATTGTTACCCCAATTTCTCAGTTTCTCTTACGGATCCACGTATCCTCGAGACACTGACTCTCAATATCCAGACATCTGGATATGACATGCTTCCTGGATCAAAACCATTGGCTCTGATCTACAAGATAACCTATAAAGCCATGAAAACTCAATTGAGTCCCAAGGCATTGATGGAGTCTGCAAAAGGATATACCATTATTTTTCAGGCAAATAAAGAAAAAACAAGTGTTATTGTCCCAAAGACAATCCACTGAAACCAAATCACCCTTCTAGTCACTTGGCAGGTTCCTACTTAACCTAGAAGACCTAATCCCAGTCGATTGAATCAAATTCTGACTCTTGAAGATGGAACAGTTGAGTTACAATTCTCTGAGTCAAGAAATACAAGTTTAAAATTGTCTGACTCATGAAGGAGATCAACATCTTCTTTCAAAACAGCACCATGCCAAATCCCAAGGGCTCAGACACTTCCTGATGTCTTTCCCCACTTAGATCTTGCTAGTCTAAGAAATAATTCACAATTTCTTCAGATCCCGCAACCAATCTACAATCCTGAGTTACCCACTCAGTCTGAGATGGAAGATCATCATCCGTCTCATCCTCAATTGAATGTTTTACAAACAGAGTTTATCCTTGATAAATAATGGATCAAACGAGACTTTGTAAAACCTTCCAATAGTCACAGAAGAGATCAATTGTATGCACAAACCACATAAGAACAAAGAATTGAATTAGGAAAACAGTTTTATACTTGTTGTGAAGAAATGAAAGAAAATTTATCATTTTTAGATTGGTATTTTTCTTATTATCTTCCTAACATAAATGCTATCAAGACTAATTCCAAATTCTGGCATACAACTGAAACAAATTCAGCCAAAGAATCCATCTTACCACCTTTAGAAGAAATTAAATTTTCAACTCTAGGTTGTGATGTTTTGGCGTCACCATTCAAAGATCCCCAGATTGACAATACATTTAAAGGCCTTGGAAAAATTATTCAACAGAATAATTACACCAATATCTTGCTTCATGAGATTGGTGATAAATTGATCCAAGATCAATTGGCTCAAAATCAAGCCTTTTAATGTATCAAAACCAACAACGTACTTTACACCTACGACTGTTGAACAAAATGTGTTAACCACACCAAACCAATTAATTAGAGAAATTGATCTTAAATTGGCTGTTCTCAATTTAAAATCAAATCTTTAAATCAATACATTGTCTTCCCAAACAATGAATTCGGATAGTGATTTTGATCCTATGGCAGTATTGGATAGTTTGAACTACATCCAATATCAAGCCAATCCCATCAAGTTTGCTAAATCTTATGGGAAAAATCAAAACCCACTTCTAACAACTAGAAACTTTTATCCAAGACCATCACTCCCTGACATGCAATATGAAGAGAAATCTCTTCAGGTCTATGGGTCGTTTTCTACAGGTAACCTCTATACTTGGAACATAGATGGTTTATCTAAAGAAAATATTATTGAGTTAACCCAGAAAATAGTTATGATGGCTTCAGCTCATCGTAGCGAAGGCAAGAATGATAGGACTATTGCATCTCTTATCATTGCTGGCTTTTCTGGTCTACTCAAAGGATGGTGGGATAACTACCTAACAATTGGTGAGCAACAATCAATTTTTAGTGCTGTCAAAGTTGATTTATTAGGTAATCCTATAAAAACAGAACAAGGTTCAGAGATCCCTGATTTAGTTCATACTCTGATTTTCTGTATTTTAAAACATTTTATGGGAGATCCTAGTGAATTCCAAAACAAGTCTAAAGATTTGTTGATGATCCACAATGTCCTACTTTGAGTCACTTCCGGTGGTACAAAGATATCTTTCTTAAAAATGTTATGTTTCAATCAGATGCAAATAGCCATTTTTGGAAGAGAAAGTTCATTTCTGGTCTTCCACCAATCTTTGCCGAAAATGTTCGAGAAAAATTACAAGAAATCTATCCAGAAGACATTCCTTATGAATGTCTTACTTTTGGAGATATCATTAGTTTCATTAACAAATGCGTTTTGCGTATTTGTAATGATTTAAGACTTAAACCAAGTTAAATAAACATAATGTCAATGGCCCAAGAAAACTTGCCGATTTTTGTCAACAATATGGCTATGATGAGTTTAAGCCCCCTCGTCCAAAACCTTATCAATCAAAATTACAATACAGATCTCATTCTGTTAGACAGTTTAAGTCCAAAAAATCTTATGGACCTAAACATCTTCAGCCCAAAGACTATAATCAATATTATAGTCAGCCAAGAACCATGGTACGCATAAACCCAAGCCTACCAAACCATTCAAGAAGTATCCAGCCCATTCGAAGCATGTTTGCTTTAAATGTGGTCGTCCTAGTCACTATGCAAAGAATTGCAGAACGACCCAAAAGATTCAAGAGCTATAAGCTCCTGAAGATATCAAGAACATGTTTCTTCAGGTTCTAATGAACTCTGAATCAGATAAGTCAGACGAAGATCTTCAAATTTTCAATTTGAACTATTCTTCTGGTTCCGAACAATCTGAAAAGGTTAGTGATGGAGAATGCGCATAGGCACGCCATTGTCATAACCTCCAAAGCATCAATATGCTTTCAAAAACAAAAGAATTCAGTATTATTTTAGATTTTGTTAATCGTATTGAAGATCCTAAGCTCAAAATAGAATATCTTCAACATATTAAAACAAATTTAACCACAAAACCAACCCCAGAGGTCATAAATCCATTTTATGATCATTAACAGATTATTGACAAATTTAGAAGATCCACCTCTTCTATCCCTGTCAATTTATCTTATCTTCAGCAAGAAGTCAATCATATCAAAAAATATTATGATTTAAAAACAAAATCATTCTCTCATTGATCTTCGTATCAATGGACTTCAAAATACGTCTTTACCAGATATGCTCTCTTCTTCTGGAACTCCTGTAGAAATTACTCCTCATCTTTTTCTAAATGAAATCAACAAAGTTACACATCAGCGATGGTTTTGCAAAGTTAACCTCGTTATCAATAAAGAGACTATCCCATGTAAAACTCTTATTGATTCCGGAGCTGATCTTAACTGTGTTGCGGAAGGATTAATACCTACCAAATATTTTGAACTTACAAAACAAAAATTGTATACAACCACCAATTCTAAGTTGGCTATACAATGCAAATTAACAAATGCTCATATCTGCCAAGACAAAGTTTGTATCAAGCAAGATTTTTTGCTTGTTCAAAACATAGTCCAGAAGATGATTCTTGGAACGCCATTTTTTGCAGCAATATATCCGTTTTCTGTTACAACATCGGGGATTAAAACCCAAATTCTTGGCACAGACGTTGAGTTTCCTTTTCTTTACAAACCTGAAATTATAGAAATAAACAATATCAGAAATGATACTTGTTTTCTTAATTTCATTTCTCAAAAACAACAACATTTGCAATCCCTTAAAGCAGACATTGCATTTAGACGCATTGATCAGCAAGTTCAAGACCCCTAACTCCACACTCAAATTGTTCAATTCCAAGAACATTTGACAAATGAATTACGTTCTGAACTTCCTAATGCTTTTTGGCATCGTCAACGTCATGTTATTCGTTTTCCTTATGAACCGTCATTTAAAGATTCAATGATTCATACCAAAGCTCGACCAATTCAAATGAAATTTGAGCTCATGGAACATTACAAAAAAGAAATCAAAGCTTTGCTTTCAAAAAAACTTATTAGGCATTCCAAATCTCTTTGGAAGTTGTGCAGCCTTTTATGTTAACAAAGCAGCTGAATTAGAACGAGGAAGTCCTCTCCTAGTTATCAATTATAAGCCTTTAAACCAGGCTTTGCAATGGATCAGGTATCCTATATCTAACAAAAAAGATATTCTTAAAAGATTACACTCAGCCTATTTATTCTCAAATTTTGATCTCAAATCTGGCAAATTCAGATTCATCCGTTTGATCGTTACAAAACAGCATTTAATGTTTCATTTGGCCATTTTGAATGGAATGTTATGCCCTTTGGCCTTAAGAATGCTCCTAGTGAGTTTCAGAATATCATGAATGATATCCTCTCCCCATTATCAACCTTTACAATCGTGTATATCGATGATATACTTATTTTCTCATAATCAATTCCAGCCCATTGGAAACATTTGTATCAATTTGAAAGAATTATCAAAGAAAACGGTTTAGTTTTTTCTCCAACAAAAATCAATCTTTTTCAAACCAATGTCCGATTTCTAGGACATAAGATTTTTCATGGGACTCTCAGTCCCATATCCAGGGCAATTGATTTTGCAAACAAATTTCTAGATGAATTAAAAGATAAAAACCAATTGCAACGATTTTTAGGTTCTCTTAACTATGTTGCAGATTTTTACAAAGGCCTTAGAATTTTATTAAAACCCCTGTTTGCCAGGCTTAAGAAAAACACAGGCCCATGGACTGAAGCCCATTCCTAGGTTGGCTTTGATATCAATTTCTACCTAGGATTGCTAACATAAGGTAAGATAGATACAGAGATGATACAAATGATATGCAGAAATCAAAACAGAGTTGGATGGTTAAGGCTGTGGTGGTTTAACGGTTTTATACCCACCGGCGGCACTCTTGCCTTTAAAAAAAAAAGATCTAGCTAGATAGTTTATTGAATTATAAAAGGTAGAAATAAAAGATAGATATAATTTATTGAAATATACAAAGATAATAGATAGAAACTTACATGAAAAGGCGTAGATAAGCCTAAACTCGCTTACCCTAAACTTAGAAACAACTTACTTAAATAGAGGGGTCCAAACGAAGATAAGCCTCGCTGGAGGATAAGGTTGGTGGAGAACTTGTCCTTTGTAAACCTTATTGAGATAATGCGAATATTATTCGCATGTGACTGTCGGCAGGCACTATTGAAGATGTTTCGACTGTAGCTGCTTTTGTAGTGGGTGAACAGTGGCTTCATGTGGATGCCTTTGTAAAGGAGAGATGTTGTCGGGACCGAAAGTTTCTTGTTTTGTAGTGGTTGTTGGTGGATGTTGCTTTTGGTGATGCAGACGGTGGGTCCATCAATCAAGTGGAGAGAAGACGTCATAACAGTCATCCTCATTGAGTGGAACTGTTGGTTCATCGTCTTCATCTGAATCTTCTAAACAAATCTTTGACAATGTTTCAAAGAATTGAGTTTTTGTAGGTTTTCCTCTAAGCTGATGTCTTATATGTTGACGAAGAAGCTTAGCCTCGGAAAGGGGTTCAATGGGGTTCACTTGAGGAGCAGGAGAATGATTTTTGCCTGAGAAGAAGCGGATAACTCCTTTTGTAACTCTGGAGTGGTCAAACTGTGCCCACCATTTGACTTTAAAAAGGCGGCAGAACCACAAATGAGCATTCTTGGATTGATAAGGTTTGCTCAGTGCTGAGCAGGTATAATCCCAGCATAAAATCCAGGATAAATCCAGTTCCTACAAAGAAAGTTCCTGGAAAGATGAGTTCTTCATCAGGTTTGGTTTAACCTGGATTTATAATTAAACAGGAAGAGGAGCGTGTTATGATTAAAAAAATTGCTCATAATTTATAAGAAGAATAAATGGGAGATTGAGAATACCTCTCCAAAGTATGTAACATGGAATGAAAAACATGAGTAGGGTTTTGGGTTGATTAACCATATGAAACAAATGATGATCATCTAAACTCATAAGTAAATAATGAGCCTAAAATTATATTTTTTAGAACCTTGGTGAAATCAACAATGAGCTAAAAACAGTCCCAACTTCACGGTGTTCTTCAAAACAACCCAAATTCAATGACAAACACCCTAACTAATTAAAAGATATGAACAAGAGTATGGGCAAAATCTTCAAAATTCCCAAATCTGGTGAAGAATAGAGCATGAGTTCTACAGGGGAAACAAAACACATGTTTGATTTGTTACAAAATTATTGACAGGATTCCATCAAAATCGAGCCAAACTGAATTATGAAGCATTAAAATGAAGAATATGAAATCGAAATTATTTTTATTTGCTAAAACACAGAAATGAAGAATGCACACCACAAATCTAAAACCCCATTTGTTCAAAATCCATAAACCCATCAAAATATTGTCTCAACATAGAAATGAAGAATATGAAATCGATTTTTTTTTTTTTGCTCGATCTAGGGTTTCAATTCAATATCAAAGCAAAGAAACCCTAGATCTTGTAGAAACCGTAGATGTAGAAATCCTCAACAAGAAATCACACACAAAGAGGGAGAGAATGAGAGGGAAAATAAACTAAAACAAAGGTAGAAGCTTTACCTTTTGGGAGAGGGTATTCGTCTTCGTCTTCTCAGGGACCGTCGAGCTTCGTATGGGGAGAGGGAGGGAGTGTCGGTCTTCGTTGGGGGAGAGGGAGGACTTCCTCGGTCTTCATTGGGGGAGAGGGAGTTGCTTTCTTCTCCGTGTCTGTCTCTGTCGAGATGGAAATGGGGAGAGGGAGAGGTTCCCTCCTTTTCTCTCCCAAAATTTCGATTCCCTCCTTTTTTTCTTTTTTCTTTTTTTGAAACAAGGTAAGAGCACGTGCGAGGGAGCATCCCTCGCTGTTTTCCTCGACAGTTAGACAAACTCCTATAAAAGAGAAATTTTCAGTAATGTTAGTGTCAATTCAGTCTATGCAATGAGTCTCAGAACAACAATGGACTTGAATTTAGGAATGGGAGCTAAAAGAAGAATATTGGATTTGGGAGACAAAAAAAAAAAGGTGCATGTTGATATCAATGAACGACCATCTTAGAGGAAATCATATCGAAAATATTATTAAGAGTTCCAACAGATAATTTGTTTGAATCCAAGAGAGTCTGCAAACTCTGGTGATCTTTAAGAGCCTTCCTTATCCATCCTCGATGAAATGACTTTGATTCATTGGTCTTCGGTGCATGATAGTTCTATTGACAAGTACAAGGAGTTTGTCTTTGGTTGTTCCAGCCAAATATGGGTACTCACTTTAATTTGGGTGAATTAGAAACCACTTGGAGGGATACATTCATATTCAAAAAAACTACTACTGATGATCCATTTCATATTAATGGTTCACATATCTTTGCAGCTGCCACCAGGGAGCTTCAGGTTGTGGTGAAGAAATTTCATAATCGTCAAAAAGAGTTTTTCCTTTATTCCAAAGATGTTAAGAAATAAGGTTTTCAGCGGAATGCAATTCCATCAAACATAGCCAGAGGTCGTTGTTCCTTATCAGAAGCCATTGGATCTTTGTGCTTCATTAATGGTTTTGCTCCCAATCTGCAGCTTGGAGTACGGGTTTTGGAAGACATGATTAATGGTCAATGGACCCAAAAATACAACATTAGTATGTCGCCACCTCCGTTTTTCAACCATTTTGGACCCGACTGGACCAAATACTGCAATTTTACATTGACGCGTCATAGTGATAGTTTTCTAGGACTCTTGCAGATGCTTTTCCACCACAAAGATTCATTGTTCATATATGACATGGTGAACAAGAATCAGGATCCCAAACCAATTTGCTGGAGAATGCAAACCACATGTCAAAACACTCGTTAGTTGGTAAGAAGAAACTTATGAGAGACATTGGGGACAAGGGCTCAAGGGAATGCAATGTATTGTGCCCTTAATTTCTTGTAATCTACATTTATTGATAACGACATCAATGTAATGGTTAGGATTTATTATATCAGTTATTACCATGTCAGGATTCATGCAAACAGAAATATGAGCTTTTATTATGAGGATTGTGGTTTGAACTTTGAACATACATTATATAGCTCCCTCATTGATAAAAGTCTACAGTTAGGGAGATTGACTCTGGAATTTAGATCTATCACTTGGACTCTATTTCTGTTTTAAAGAGCCATGCCAACCCTAATAGAATAACTATTGTCTTTATTAATATGCAATCGAGGTCTCATATCCATGTCATGTAAATTTGTAGTTTAACCAAGTATAAGATAAATAACATGGTCGAACGTGATTTCCAATGCAGTGATATATATGATACTAGACTATCTCCACTTAAATTCAAATCAAAGGATATTAACATGCATAGTCCAATTTCTATCAATATAATATGGTCGAACAAAGATCTCCACCCAGTTGCAAATAATATAGCCTAATTGTCGACTGGGTAAAATACAAGCCTTTGGAAACATCTAACCATGTAAACTATTTGGGAGGTATGTTGGGTGCTAATAAATAGAAGGTTTGTTATTCTGGAAAGGTACATACATTTTTCTTTTCTCAGTAGAATCATACATATACATTGTATGTTGAAAGAGTTGGGTATGAAATATTTGTCTTCTCTAAATGTGCTCAAAGAATAACTTTGAACAGTGATTGCAATATGGGAGTTCATTTACTAGTACATTGGTGGCAAAGAATTACCTAATAGATTATGTTAGCGCTTGTCTTTTGTAGATATGCTCACACATTATATTCTTATTACTATGTTTTATTATTTTTTGAGTAAAACAATTTACCATCCATATTCTCAGAACTAATCTTATATTTGATTAAGCCCTTATATCAAACTTCAAAAAGACATTGTTCCATTTCTTTTGAAAATGATCAAGTCTGTAATCAACTTCAAAAAACATAAAATAAGAAAGCAAATAAGGAACAAATGAAAAATAGTTAAATAATTGCAAACAATTTGATATAATGAAAAAAATTACTTGCATGGTTGACAGAAACATAAATTTCTGGATTGAGGTCATGAAATGATCTAACATAATCATCTATTTCGATAAACTCATCTTTACTGTTTCAAACACAGACCGGAGCTGCCCACTGTCATCCCTATAGAAATGGATCACACCATATCAAACTTCCATCCAATTATCCTCATCATCATAGACGACCTACTATTAAATAACAAACAAAATTAACAGATTATGTTAATGAAGTTATTGTTTCAGATGTTGGCTCAACATTAGCCCCATATCAAGTAAAGACCAACATCATGTGAAATTTAAACATCATTGTTTCAGATGATGGTTTTTTTTTGGTGCAAATTGGTATCATAGTTGTGTTGGTGCAACAAGTTGGTATCACAGCTTTGTTGAGCACAACCAAATGATATCAAAGTTGATGATTCGGTATTGGGCTTGACAAGTTACCTCTGGACCAAACAAGTGGTGCCAGAGTTGCGTTTGCGCAACAAATTAGTATTAGAAATGTGTTGGGCACAACAAAGTGATATTAGAGCCAATGGTTCGACCTTGAGCTTGGCAACTTGGAAGTGCAAGATAGCACATTGAGATGAAGCTTCTCCCAAGTCAGGATAAACTCAATGTCTCGCCAAGGTGGTGATTGTTAGAGATGTTGGCTCAATATTAATCGTATTTCAAGTAAAGACCAACATCATGTGAAGTTTAAAAGGAGTGGACATGTCTCTCAATAACAACGAGGCAATTTGCAGGCATTTGAGCCTTGTTCGTAAATACCCCATACTCAAGGGAAAACGGGTGTTTAAAGTTCAAAAAAAAATATATGGATAGATGGCAATCTCGTGTGCACGTTACGAGGTGGTGTTGGGGGCTTCGCCGACTTCACCTTTGGACCCAACAATTACTAATAAGTTCAAACAAAACCATAAAAGAACAAGGGGATTGCTCACAGTTTTTCTTCGTTGATTTCAGTATCAAGTGGTATCACATATCTGACTCTCTCAGTTTGTTCATTCGGAGCACAAATAACTGTTCAGGTTCAGTCGCAGCCTGGCAGTGTAAACAATATGCATACTAAGATCAACTCAACATATCCAAGATATCATTCCACAAATGTACATTCTTTAGCTCAGAATACACATTGATCCAATATAATTTGGCCCCAGAAAACTACTGAAGCCTAGTCCTCAATCCAAAAAATGTAAAACCACTGTGGTTTACAAAATTAATATATTTGAAATAGAATAACCAATTAGAAAGTAAAAAACTTGACAGGTCAGGTCAAAAGGGTTAGAGGGTGAAATCTGAAATCGACTCGCTGAAATAAATGGGTTAGTGGGTCAATCCTAAACTAGATTGGTTTTTCAATTTTTTAGTACCATTTGAAAATTTCTATAATTTCCTAGAACCAATAGTTATTTTTTGTAGTTTTAATTTAATTCTAAAACTACAAAAATTTCCATTCAAACTAATTTACTCGGTAAGGCAAAGAGAGTGGTGGATCAGGTGGTCGTTGCATTTTTTTCATACAAGTCAGTTAATCTAGTTAGGGAGTGGACCAATTCCCTATAACCCTTTGTGACAACTCTTCCTTACTTAATGTGAAACTATTCAAGCCAACACTATCCCAACACCTTACCCTCCTAGCCTCATCGCCCTGTAAAAGAAATGTCTGGCCTGTACCAAATTTTACTTCATATGTTAACTCTCAATGCGCCAAAGCCTTGACTACTGTGGGAAAACACTCCTCTAGCAAGTATGTTCAAAATATAAATATATTTGTTAGCAGAGCAGAAGTCAAAATTTCTCAAAACTGCTCAAAGCACAATCAAACTCGCAGAAAAACTGTTGAACTGAATTAAACGAAAAGCGTTTTTTTCTGATAGCAAAAGACTGTAAATTTATTTCAGCAAATCATCAAGGTTCACAGTACACCCCAACTCAACAGCTTCAAACATAGCCGCAGTCTCAGAACTATTGCTGGACCGAGTGCTAAACCTACTAGTACTACTGCTACTATAATTACTACCACTACTAGATTGATACACAGATGCTGCTAGCTGATGTACATCCCGATTACAAGTTCAGAACCTGCTGCCATTCAAGTGTTTGCTTCCAGGACAGATGATCCTCGTTGCCATTCACAGCAGTATCATGAATAAGAAGCTGATTCACTTGAAAATCACTCAAGAACACGTCAGTATCATCACCAAGCATGTGCACCGCCCATTCAACAGGGAAAGGGATACATAGGCAAAGCGAGATGAATCCACAGTGTGCTCTGTATATATATCCACAATTTATGAACAACCATATCAGTTCAAGGACTGGAGTAACAAAAGTGGACCTTCTTTAACTTCAGGAGAGCCATTGGAAGGCTTCTCATCCCTTGTGATCATATGGAATGATTTTCCCTGATCAGCCTCCACAATCGCCCTCAGAACTTCATCGTCAATGTCTTCTACCTGCCTGCAGGACGAGTTATCTGAGTCTGGTCCAACAAAAATCATCCTGGATACCTTTTGCTTCCAAGTGTTTTTACCATGCTTATCTAACTCCATAGTTCCAGATGCTAAAAGTTGGTACACATAAACCATCTTCTCCTGACCAGGTCGAAATGCTCGGCCAACAGCTTGCTTTGTCTTAGAAGGATTCCACTCCGAGTCCAACAAAACAACACGGGAAGCCGCTGTCAGACTAATTCCTTCTGCACAAGACGCAATTGATCCTAATAGTACTTGGGACGACCCATTTCGATCTTCAAATTTGTCTATCACCTTCGCACGGTCATACAGCTCCTGATCTCCATTAAGTACCAAGACTTGTTCACCCTCGCTCCACCCAAATCTATTCTCAAATATCGCCACAAACAGCTTTATTGGTTCAATGTTATGGCAGAAGATCAAAACTTTCTCCCTATTGATACTGCATCGACCGACAAGGTTCACAACAAACTGCACTTTTGATCCTAGCTTCACATCCAACTTATGTTTTTCAATCTTATCCAGCTCATCCGGGGTATAAATTTTATCAGCGTATCTTAAGGTTTTTACTAACCAAGGATGTATTGACACAAAAGTGACAAGTAATTCCAACTCGAGAGAATACCTCTTAACTGAATCTTGCTGTTTAAGTTTTGCTAGAAACTCTTGTTGCATCAATGTTGGTTTTATCAAAAGCTTGTAAGTTTCCAGACCTGGAAGTACCTCTGCAGCCCCTCCTTCATAAACGTCTATAAAATGGTTTGTGAGCTTCTTTAGCATGTGAAGTCCTTGCATCCTGTCCTGCTCAACTCTCGAACTGATTCTCTGTGCAACCTTATCCATGAAGATTTTCCGGGCTATCTTTTCTTTTAACCTTCTTGTCATCTTTTCTTGACCTCGCTTTCTAGACGTGCTTTTGGCCAGTTTCCCTAAAACTTCAGAGATAAAGAGTGGTCTCGCTAAAGAAAGGGTGTTGAAATATTCCTCAAAGTTATTCTGAAATAAAGTCCCAGAAAGCAAAATTCGGTGATCGGTCTTCACTTTCATCAAAGTTTTCCTCAACATTGATGTGCTACTTCTGGGGTTGTGGCCTTCATCAAGTATCAAAAGCCCAGGGCTACTTTGTATGATTTTTGCCATGTAATTCCAGTGTTCAAACTTGGAGTTTCCTCTCATTATGGACAAAAAGGACGGATAGCTCATTAGGAGGACACTAGGACCTTCATGCCATTTTTGCAATTTCTCCAAACAATCTACCACATGCAACACATCTCGGTTTGGTTTAAAATCACCAGGAGACTGTACAAAACGCTGATTTTGGCATTGTCTCCTGTAATTCCTTCGCGCATGGATTTGATGAACTGGAATAGGAACGTCCCATTTCAAGAATTCTTTGTACCAAGTATAGAGTGTTGTCTTTGGGGCAAGGATCAACGGTCGTTTTCTAGGGAACAACTTCAAGTAGCTTGTAACAAATGAGATTGTTAGAAAAGTTTTCCCTGCTCCTGGAGAATGAGAGATAACACAACCACCCATTCTCTCAGATGTACTTTTCATATCAGCAGGCTTCAAAGAACCAGCAATGTTTCTCCACATGAATTCGAAAGCCTTCTTTTGATGGGTATGCATTTTCTCCTGAAGATTCGGTATCAAGGTCCAAACACTGTCATGCTCTTCATGTGTTGAATTATCCCCTGAGGAATCAGGTTCATGAACAAGATCCAACTCTGAATTATCAAAACGTTTGCTTTGATCATAGTCATATCGTTCTCGATACCTGCCCCTCCGAGTGCTTTCCACCTGCAGAACAAACCCAGAGTACTTGTAAACAATGGAATCAAGTTCTATTATTGTTGGAAGTCCAAGGCACACCTTACATCTGAAGCTGATACCATGGCATTATTTATAAATAACCAAGACTAGGATGAATTTACTAACCAAGGGCGGTAATACATATCGTATTTCAAGGAGTACAGTGTGGCATAACCGACATACTTCTCCAATCTGTTCATCCAGTTTCGGTTCATGTTGGCAAGATTGTTTGTCATCATCGTTAGAGCACTCTCCATCATTTTTCTAAGAATAAAATACAACTTAGTTAGAAGCACATATAAAAACACAATTTGAACTAAAATTACTATGTAAGTGTAATATGAACTAAATTTCATTCAGTACTATTAGAGTGTCTAATTGGCAATTTCACAAGGGAGCAAACACATCTTGCAAGAACGATACTACTTTTCAACTACATTTAAATCTACAAATTTATAACAAGCTTACGCACTTGACTTTCTTCAAGATACTGAGAATTTAGTGCAGTTTCCATTTCCTTCCATAGATCATCAAGCTCCGATTTTTCTTCCTCCTCATTAATGAGTGGAGTTGGAGAAAATGTCCCCCTTTGATTAAAAGGCATTGATTCACACTGAGAAAGTGTAGTCGGTTCAGGTTTCTCCACCTCCGATGCTATGCTCTTCATGCACCTTTCTATCATATCCTTGTACTCATCTCTAGTTATGAATTTTCGTATGGTGAGTCTCTCTCCATCATATACTTTCCTTTTTGATAAGTTAAGCCTTCTCCTTATTGCATGTTTTTTAATTAAGCCAATCTCCTTGAATCTTTTGTTGACCGCGCTTTGCCCCCAGGAATTCTCCTTCCTCTGTGATTCTGTTGAGTCATTTCGGACACGATAGGAAGGTGACGTACCCAACTTCTGATCACTTTTCTCATAAAATTCACCACGAACATATTTTTTACTTGTGCAAATCTCCTTTGATTCATCCATTGAGAAATGATTGGAGCATTGTATTTGCTTTTCCCTTCTTATAGTATCTTTTCCATTCTCCTGAAACTCTACTATTTGAAATAAGTCCAGCTTTGCATCATCTTGAATTGTTTTTACCTCCCTCCATAGAAATTCGCTTGGGGCCTTGAACTCCCCGTTGGTGCAATCTTTACTACCATGGGCTGAATATTCAACTTGATTTTTATGCTCCGACATGTGATCCAAACATTCATTGTCAACCTCACACCAAATTGGAGATGATCTCTCAACGTCTTTCTTTTCTTTTTTCTTTCCATAAAACCACCCTCACCCGCTACAAAACGGTCAGGTTGCACATACCGACGTTTGGAGCGTCGCAACTCCATTAGATCACATGGTAGCAAATTGTGCAATTCATCTTCCACGAGATTAACAAACGAGTCTGTCACAATCTTTTCATCTAGAACTGAAACCTCGGTTACAAAAGGTTTCAAATAAGGTTTCATGACACCATTTTCATCAGTATTGAAATTGATGGCCTTTGTGCTCTTATCAGTACCAAAACGACACTTATTTTGATAACCACCAACAACTTGATAGAACATCTTGTTCTGCACTGATCTTACTTTAAATTCAAGCCCTTTCACACATGAGGCAGCAAGCATCCATGAAATGTCACATGAGAATTTGCCTCGAAGTTTAGCTTCAAATGCAGAAGCGCAATCAGTGGAGGAGCTCCACCTATAGAATTCATCTTCACAATGTTTTTTGTCGAGCTTTTGTAGTATAGCAATGTCATCAAGCTTCACTTCTTGCACCTCTTTGTGAGCACCGTTGAAGCTCAGGTAAAACAGACAGCTGCACTGAAACTCATGAGGCTTCCTCTCGATTGAACATATCTTCGCATCCACCCATGCCTGTACAAATTCAAAGTCGACAAACTTAAATAGGGAGAAAAATATCCAAAAAGAGACTAGTTAATCGTACTATAATTCTTAAAAATAAATTTATAAAAAAAGGTGGTGTCACCAAAAAGAACAACTGAACAAATGGAAATGATCCTGGATGATAAGTTTGTATTGGGCATTGATTTGTTCAACTGTTCTGTGAATTTGAGTTATAATTTTAGTCTACGAGTGTTTACTCTGTCTGAAAATTACACATATGAAAACAAAACCTCAGTTCAAACCAACATAATTTGCCCCAAATAAATAGGACAGAAACTTACAGCCTGTGGGCTCTCTTCGGATGAATTAATTCCACTTGGATAAGTTGAATGTACACAGATATCTACACCTGGCCGCAAGAAGCGAATGCAGTCTGCTACAGTCGCTTTTCTAGACCGCATACGAAGATGTGCAAGAGGAACAATTTCCTCTGCCCTAAGCCCCATATGCTCAAAGCACGTGGTAATCGCTCCATCCTTGACTTTCATGCATTCAACAAACCACCACGCACCATCACACAATACTTCAAAAGCTGCAGAAGTCGTTAATTGGAATGTCATCAGTCATGCAAAATAGATCAGATGTAAAAACTGAGCTCAAATACTTAAATCAAGCTCATCTTAAGAACTTTGTCTCATGTAATCATTAATCAGCTAGACAAATAAGTCGAAACGTTCATTCTTACGAAAGCTATCGATTGGATGTTTGACTTGATTCAGTTTTTTTGTCGCCATACACGTCAATTCAAGATATCTCTCTGATTCTTGGAGCTACAAATCAGGAGATCATACACCACAATCGTTAGCACCTACAACACAAAAAAATGCTGTTTTAGAATTGACATTGAGTAATTCGAATGTAAAAACACAATCAACAACAACTAGCTGAGCTCATGAAAGATAACAATTATACAAAAAAATGTACCCATATCATTAGCTTCAAACACTTCCAACCACATTTTCCTTGTCTGAAAGACCATTCTGCAACTACTACGAATAGTCAGTAATTTTGTACATGTTACAATTACAAAGGGCTACAACTCGAATGAAAATGTAGGATCACCAAAAACCACGCAGTGTCTTTACCAATTGCAAAACAGCACCAACACTAAACCCTAAAGTTCTCACAATTTGATGTTTACAATTCCATGTATCTCCCAAAGTTTGAAACCAGTTGTTCCTTTTCTCTTTCTTTCTTCCCCAAAAAAACAGATTTCTTTCTAAACAGAACACTATATCATCTCATTAAAAATGGCAAAGGATCTTAATCAATTTCAGCCTTCTATAATTAGACACCCACACACTCTCTAATATGTCAACCACGTCACAGATTCCATTTCTGTCATAATCTACCTCAAAAAGATGCTTTTCATCAACTTTTTATACTCAAAGGGATAAAAAAGACCCAAATTCTTTGGGTTTTTTCCTAAACTCACCCAGATTGTCAAAATCGATCCCTTTTCCAAATTAGTGCCAAAATCTAGATTTGATCATCAATGCATGAGTGTGAAGAAGGTTAAAACCTGTTAATTAACTCGAGTTAACACATAATTGATAAGAGATAACAACATGCATGTCTCAAGAAACATTTGGGGTATGTTGGACATGGCTTGTCATCAATACCCAGAATCAATTAGCATAGTAGATTTATGAACTTTTCATCATCACCATGAAACACACCCACACCCTCACACACACACACACACACACACACATACATATACACATACACAAACACCATGAAAGCAGAAAAGGGTAGTTGAATTTACCTCTGAATAAGCTCCTTGTTTGTCAGATTCCGGCAATTTCAGCCATGGTTGTGTGGTTTATAGTGGTGGAGTGGTGACTGTAAGAAGTGTACAAAGATGGAGGAAAAGAGAGTGGATGGATGGTTACCAATGAGGTCAGTCGACACAGTACACTTTTGCAGTACATTTTGGGTTCTACCCCTTGCATGCACACACAAATTGAGAAATTTTGTCCTGGGGAGGCACTCGAGGCAGTAATTATAGTTGAGAGATAGGAGTATTAGGTCATTCAATTGAGTAGGTAGATTTTGGGTATTTTATTGAATGGTTTGCTGATGAATGTGCCAAGTGTCGCGGTTTTTTTTGAAGGGGACGTTTCAATCTTCTTGGGCTTTGACTTATGTCAAGATTGGGCTGGGCTGAAATCATTTCGCTTTTGCCTATCACGCCATGTAAATTACTAGTGTAATACCCGTGCCGTTGGCACTATTGCAAATTACATCCTACCTTCACGGCTATGTCGAATACTCACATTTGGGGTTTTGTTTCGATTTCTAAAAACACTTGCATAATTGTTTATTACAACAATTATGATGAATGAATTTTGTAAACGTTAATACTCTTGAATAGTAAAACACTGTTAATAAAACTGATCAACGCAACCAATGTGCTAAGAAATTTAATCTCCATCAAATGTCAGCTTAACTAAAAATAAAAAGGAAAGAATTCAATATTAAAAATATCACATGTTTGTCCAAGTGAGTTTTGACTGAAATTGATGCCGATTTAGTAAAGCAGCAGTTGAAGAAATATAATTAGGGCAAACAGAATAGCACATTTGGTTTAGAGGAATATCAAGGTGATTTTTTTACAAAAATTAAAAAATATTTAAAATTTTGACAGAGATTCCCATTTTTTCAATATTTAAAATTGTCATGAGCATTTGTACCTCGCATAATTTGCCATTCACAAAAAATTGTTGCCTCAACGCAATATATAATCAACGTTTTCAGTATTAAAAGAGGTTTGATAGTAGAACATGGTATTAAACAGTCAAAGAGACATGCACACAATATCATTATATCCAAAAACAATGTCATTTTTGAATAAAGTAATCTATCTGAACATGTCATAAGAAATAATTGACTATAATGACAATAAATGTCATGAACAATTAAAAAATCAAAATTTTGACAGAATTTCCTCTGTATTTTTAAATATTGAAACATGTCTGAACCTGTCATAAAAAATTACAATGGCAATCAAAGCCATGAACACCACATAATATCTCCACACCAAAAGTATCATTTAATTATCAAAATATTGCATTATCAAAGATTTTATTCTTAAGGAGAAAAGGGATCCCAGATTTCGATGCTTGTACTGCAAGTTCTCTATGACCAATGTGAAGGGCATCAAACTTTCCCAAAGCTACTATGCCTCCTGTTGTGCAGCAAGAACCAATAGAATTTGATCAAAGGGGGTACAACATAATCACGGTTAACACAGAGCAAAAAAGAAAAGAAAATCTAAAGACAATCAAAAGATGCCAAGGATAATGAAATCTAAAAGCTTACAATCGAAATTTTAGACAAACTCTAAATCCCTGTCAATAGTGAAGGTTTACATTGCTCAAGTGTAGTAAAAAAAAAAAAAAAAAAATCTAAAGGCAATCAATAGATCATGAAGCAAAACCACATAAAAATTTAGTGTACTTTGACCTAAATCACATTCTAGTAGATCATTCACATTCCAATAAATCACCGAATCTCACAATCAAACCATACAAAACCCATTCATCAAAACATGCCTGCAGGCAGACAGCTTGCTTGCTTGCAGGTAGCATGCTTGAACAGGCAGGTAGGCTTAGTGGTCCTTTTTTAACGAACTTATATAGTACTAAAAAGATTTAGCAACTTCATAGAAGGGACAGTGAACTTAAAAGTCTTTTACCTTCCAGTGAAGTGTTCTGATGCCCGCAGGCAGGTAGCTTGCTTGCTTGCAGGCAGGCAGATTGTTTGCTTGCTTGCAGGCAGGCAGGCAGCTTGTTTGCTTGCTTGCAGGCAGCATGCTTGAACAGGTAGGTAGGCTTAGTGGTCCTTTTTTAACAAACTTATATAGTACTAAAAAGATTTAGCAACTTCATGGAAGGGATAGTGAACTTAAAAGTCTTTTACCTTCCATTGAAGTGTTCTGATGCTTGCAGGCAGGCAGCATGCTTGAACAGGCAGGTAGGCTTAGTGGTCATACTTGTTCTTGCCTTTCATCTTCTCCGCCAAGAAGGCAAATTCATCAAAACCCAAACCCAAACCCAAACCAATCAATTACCAACAAAAAAAACCCAAAACTATAACCCACACAAACCTATAATCCACACATACCTCAACTTGCTTTTTTGCAATTTGGGAATCAGAAACCTTTGCCATGATCAAAGCGGTTAAATAAAATTAAAGGAAGTGTGAAGAGATGAGATGCAGAGGAATTGGGAGGTTGCCATGGAAATGATGGGTTTTTTTATGCTTTGTTTGTGTCTCTAATCAAATAAAAAAACAACAAATCAAATTAAATGAAAAACTGTCTTCAACAAAATCACAATTGCAACAAAACACAATGCTAATCCTCAATTACCTCACTTTGCTAAATATTATGTATTGAACACCCTTGCCACCATCCTCACTTTGGCCCTCAAGTGCAAGCCTATTTTAAGGTAAAATATATAGACTATTTATCAAATGAAAACTCTAAGGGAGCAAGAGTACAAATATGGGGAACTCACATCCATCTAGGAAATTCACCTCTCTCAACAGGTGGGGTTTAACAACATGGATTTCTAAACTCAATCAACACTACACGACCAATATCTCTTAAAAAAATTTGTATTTTTGTTTTCTATTCAACAAAATTCGGATCATAATCACAAAGCACATTAGCCAAATTGAGAGAAATTGACTGACCTCAAAGAGACCTAGACAGAGGGTAGAAAATAAAGTGGTGTAGCTTTCAACAATGGCAACAGAATCTCTTTCGACGATCTCCAGAACTATGAGAATCTCAAAACTAAACCCATTACTTAAAGAACATAGCATACAATGTCTTTCATGCATAATCTTCTTAATAACAGAGCAATCATTATCAATAGAAAACAAAATGGATACCAACTAACAAAAAAATGATGAGTATGAGATAGGACTCACAGAAAGAACAGACTTGCTTCAAAGTTGTCACCCCAAACAATCTAAGTGCCTGGGTGTGAGAACCTATAAGTAACCTTGCGTCTTTTCTTGCTTTGGCAATACCCAATAAACGTGTTGTAATGAGATCCTTCTCAGTTGGTGAAGACATTTTAGCATGTAGCTGCTCAACGAATTGAGCAACTGTCGCAATCGTATTTTCTTGATCATCCATTCCTGCAGGTCCATTTAATTCCCTGATAGACATACTTAATCATGATTAGAAACTCATCATTTAATTCCATTGGAGAAAGATCACTTTAAACTTATGATAAATAGCAGCTCAAAATATTTGATCATCTAGTATATAGTTCGGTTTCTTAAATAAATGTGCTGTGATGAAGCTCCTTGTAAAATGTAAAGCAATAAAACCAACTGGCAAAGTGATTGAGATTCAATCACCAAAGAAGCCCAAATGGACTTCTTCAAAACAGTGGCATAATTGTATCCACCTACCACAACATTCATGCTGTGTGACACTTGAGATTTTATTTTTGAGGATTTCATTCTATGATACTAATTTGACGTTGTTGCATATTTCCATTTTTTCCTTCCATAATCGAATTTTCTTCATGGAATATATGATCTCAATTATATATAGCTTATCAATAAGTGTTTGACACAATATAGGAGGTCCTATCCTATTCACCACATCACTTGGCATTTTTGTCCAAACTAAGCATATTGTACCACTGGGTACCCAAATCCATATTTGGGGTTGCGTTGAATCTGACACTCCACACTGGAGTCAAATTCAAGCACTCGAATTAGTGTCCACTTCAACATACCAATGAATCATTTCTGGCTACATAATTCATGATTAGCTTAAAACTTACCTTGGCCGAGATGACGAAGACAATTGAGGTTCAGGTGAGGGGGACTTCGACATCTGAACAAAACAACCCGCATACACACTCTCCAACCGCGTGCCGCAGCATCTCAGCTGGCCGCAAGCTAATCAAAACCGCAGCACTCAGAAAAACAAACAAAACAGCCTCTTCAGGCCGTGTCCACAACGCTGCGACAGACAGCAGCACCGCAACGCCGCAGCAGCAAAACAGAACAGCAGCAGCAAAACAGAACAGCAGTAGCAGCAGCAGCAGCAACGCAGCGCAGTAGCAGCAGCATCAGCAGAACCCGCGTAACAGCAGCAGCAATCGCAGCGCAGCAACAGCAGCAGCAAACAGGTACGCTCTGTTTTGAGAGAGCTCATCCAGTTCCGTGCTGTCGGCACTACTATAGAGTACATCGTACTTTCACAAAATTGTTGAATAATCGCAATTGGGTTTTTATTTCATTTTTTAAAAAAACACTTAAATTGAATTAACTTTGACAAAAAAAAACTCATGTAATAAAAAACAACATAAACCAACCGAATCTGATAAAAAATGATCAAATTTTCTTTTTCAATCTGAACTAATGGAACTCAACAGAAACTCAAAAAGATTGGATTTTGAACAAAGGTGTAGTTTAAAACGTACCTGGGAGCTAGGAACCTTGAGGAGAGGCAATTTCATGTGGATCTGGTGGTAGAGATTGAGAGACGCTGCTTGAATCTTACGATTATTGAATCTCTTTGAGCCCATTAAAAATAACAAAACCAAATTAATCAAACACATTAAAAAAAACCACCAAATTAATCAAACCCATTGAGAAAAAATTGCAAAATATGGCATACAAAAGGATAAAAATAAGTGAACTCGAAATTGGGGAAACTCACATCCGTTTGCGAGATTCTCTCTCCGAACTGTTTGGTAAGTGGTTGGAGGCAGAAGAAGAGATGAATCTCCTCCTATTTGGTCTTCTGGCATATAGATGAAGGAGAAGAATCCAGTTGAATGGAGCTTGTTGGCGCCATTACAGATAAAGGAAGAAGAACCCTAGCACACACGGTGAAGATGAGCAAGATTGCAATTCCATTAATCAAGCAAACCTAAATCCAAATAACTTCAACAAAGCATCAACAACAACAGATTTCTTCAATGGATTTTATAGATAATCCTTGTACAGCTTGTAAAATGGTGGAGGTGGTGGCTAAGTTGAGGCCATATCTTGTTTGTATTATCGGACACGTTTTATTTCAAACTTCACTTATACCATCTTCATATCATCTCTGAAGAAAGTCAGTTTGCACACTATCAGACAATGATATTCCATCCAGAATTTTAACATCCAATGACTGGCACCCAAACTCAAAGAACACAAACATAGAAAATTTGAAAACAAATAAAATCATCTCAAATCGGACATCGATTAGTCAAGAGAACATGAAAAACAAAGTAATAAGCACCAAGCCTTGTCCTAGGATCTGATAATTAACATATCAGACCAAACGTAAATTCCCTTGTAATCAAACTTCTCTAAAGCTTAATATACCCCCAAACTGCAAATGTAAATAACATAAAACAACAAAATTACAATGGCTCATATCGATCAGAAGGTACACTTTGAATAAACTCCTTGCGGTCTTTAAACACAACAAAGAAGAAAATAATCAACTTCAATCCATTCTTCAGAATTCACCCATCTACCAGAGAGCGATAAAAAAAAACAAATAACTCATAACTATTACCAACTAAACTCTAAACCCTGTGCATATAAACTTTGTATTTCAAAATGTCATTATCAACCATTAGAGCATAATGAGTGATTTTCAAATATTTGTTCCCAAATTGATCCCAGTCACCACTGTATGGTGCAATTCTTGGCACCTACTTACTAAAAACCACTTGGCCCGACAATTTTAGCACAATCAAAGTGCAGAACTGAATCAACCAAAACAAATGGGACATAAACCCAAGGAAAAATTCACTCCCAACCCCCCTGACTATAACAATTGACTTCAATGCTTATTACATTGGATCTCCAACACTCTTTTTGTTAAAAACCCATTAAGATAACCTAAACCCTGGTAATCTAATTATTGATCTTCACCACTCCAACCAAAACCCACCAAATGCAATGTGAAATGGGCAAAAAAAATCATATATTTTTCATTAAATAGTCATCTTTCAATGCAGCTTTATCTTGTTTATCCACTTATCCCAAATGACAAAAATTTCACATTTAACATCAAATTGCATGATACCTGATTCAAAAAATGGTGACTTGAATGCAATAACACAAACCCACACGTTCTTAAACCAAGATTTCAAATGGGTCAAGATCAAAAACCCTAACATATATTTTTTAATTACAGCAAATCATTACTCTTAGACAGGAGAAAAAACATTCATTTGTATGCAATTTTAAATTACAGCAAATAATTACTCTTTAGAAAGGAGAAAAACCATTCCTTTGTATGCAATTTTGATCTTTTTTCATATTTCGAATTGATAATTCAGTAGTATCACAGTCTGTTAAACCCAAATTGTCTCCGGAACAACCAAGTATCCAATACTTAACCCAGTCACCATTAACATTTCCTTGATATTGTGAAAAGTAGGGAAATACACAGTGGCTGAATGAATTAGAAGGTGAAGCCTTGTATTGCAAGTGGCTCAATCAATTTTCATAATTTTTTAGAATAGATTGAATCAAGTCACATGCATGCATGGTCTAGACTCTGTGGTCAAGAAACCTTTAAGCTATACGACCAAATCACTTTAATTTTGAATTGTGTGGAGTCTAGAGGGCAAATGCATGGGTTAAGTTGGAAGGTGGAGCCTAGAATAAAGCTATTGCTCCCTTCTGCATCCATCCCTACTTCAGATTTTATCACCCACCACGCCAATCAATTGGTCGATAACATTATTCATAGTTACATGAGAAATACATGGAATGGAATGTCACCAATTCATGATTAAAAAAAATGATGGTTCAAATCTGAATCACACACACACATCCATGCTGCCCCCATAATAAAGCTAGCAATGGTGGTAGCTGAGATTGCAACCTATGAAGGAAACTCAACACCTGATAATACTAAATTACTTCACATTCATCTTGTGTTTGTACAGGGTAACTTTTGCATGTATACATGTATGCTTGTGTTAACCCAAACACTCTTCGTTGAGGCCTTTAATCAAACATTTGATGCAATTATCGATGCTTACAGCTCGTGTGAATGGAATCAATCCATAATTTGGTAATTTTAGTCATTGACTTAAAATTTATACTTCGAGACCTTTCATTTGTGCAAAGTTCTCCATGAACATGAATCCAATTCCATGCTAAAACCAATCAATTACCAACAAAAAAAAAAAACCCAAAACTATAACCCACACAAACCTATAATCCCCACATACCTCAACTTGCTTTTTTGCAATTTGGGAATCAGAAACATTTGCTATGATCAAAGCGGTTAAACAAAATTAAAGGAAGTGTGAAGAGATGAGATGCAGAGGAATTCGGAGGTTGCCATGGAAATGATGGGTTTTTTTATGCTTTGTTTGTGTCTCTAAACAAATAAAAAAACAACAAATCAAATTAAATGAAAAACTGTCTTCAACAAAATCACAATTGCACCAAAACACAATGATCATCCTCAATTACCTATTTCGGCTTCACCTCTCTTCCTCCTCCTCCACCGAATGGAAGATTGAAAGGAGAGAGTGAGGAGAAGAGATCTGAAAAAAAAAATTAAAAAGAAGAAGTGTCTTAAGAGCGAAGAGATCTGGAAAAAAAAAGAAGCAAACCGTGTGTTATTCAGATCTGAAGAAGAAGAAGAAGAAGGATCTTACTTTTCCTCTTCGGCTTCACCCCTCCTCCTACTCCACCGAATCGAAGAATGAAAGGAGAGAGTGAGGAGAAGAGATTAAAAAAAAAAAAAAAAAAGACCAAATCAAGAATTACATCAGCTTAAAATTCAGACATCACAAAATACCTAATTAAGGTCTGGCATTCCAAGCATGCATGCTGCCTATTTATTAATTATTATTGGTTTGAACAACTCCACTTTGGGAGAGCTTTAACTGAAAGCTAAAGAAAGAAAATACACAACTGGGGGGGGGGGTCTGTGACCCTCTCTGCACTTTTTATTGTACCTAGTATTTACTAAAATTGGGCAATAAACCTGAATAATCTTCTCAGTAAAGAAAAGTAGTGAACCCAAACTGGTTTCATCAACTATTCTTTAAGTAGTCTCCTTAAGCATACCAAGTTCCAAAAGCAAAAGTATAAAGCTTACCTGCCTGCAATCAAGCAAGCGGAATGCCTGTCTGCTTGCAAGAAAGCAAGCAAGCAAGCATGATGTCTGCCTGCAAGCAACCAAGCATGTTGCTTGCAAGCAAGCATGCATGCTGCCTATTTATTATTTATTATTGGTTTGAACAACTCCACTTTGGGAAAACTTTAACTGAAAGCTAAAGAAAGAAAATACAAAACTTGGGGTGGGGGGTGTATGACCCCCTCTGCAGTTTTTGTTGTAAGATCAAAGTCACGACATTCATTTTCGATAATTGTAAGATCAAAGTCAGAGTTCGATGTAACACATAAAAGTAAGAGAATAAAAAAGGATACACTACTCAGGAAAAATAAAAACAACATTTTCTTATGAATGGACAGGTTTGGAAGCATTGCACATAATGAAACCATGAATTACCTTGTAGTTCATGCAAGTAAGACAACCATAGCTTGAAAGTAATATGGCTGATTGGTCCAGAATACCATTTTTTAGACCTAAATATTCATTTTCGATAAGCCTGCAAAACAGAAAAAATGATTTTTGAAGAGTTCGTAAAACGGAAGTCACGACATAAAGTAAGAGAATTAAGAAAGGATAATCTACTTGGCAGAAAATAAAAAACAGCAGGTATGGAACCATTGCACACACACACACACATGTATATGAGAAAGGAATGCAACTTATAAAAATTCGTGATTCGAAGTCAATCAACAAAGCCCCAGATTGATGGAGATTTGCGTCGATGCAAGTTAACACAATATATATCGATGTGAGAATTGTTGCCATGATTTGCTTGAACTTTTGAGGCAATTTTTAGTTGTAGATTAACAGGAATACAATCTCTAGATTGACCTACATGATCTCACCTTCATGTAGACCACATGGTTATCTACATGGTAACACACACCAACCAATTGATTATTCAGATGTAACACATAAAAGTAAGAGAATGAGAAAGGATAAACTACTCAGTAGAGTTCGATGTAACACATATAAGTAAGAGAATAAGAAAGGATAAACTACTCAGCAGAAAAATAAAAACAACATTTTTCTTATGAATTGACAGGTTTGGAAGCATTGCACATAATGAACCATGAATTACCTTGCAGTTCATGCAAGTAAGACAGCCATAGCTTGAAAGTAATATGGCTGATCCAGAATACCATTTTTTAGACCTAAATTTTCATTTTCGATAAGTCTACAAAACAGAAACAATGATTTTTTGAAAATTTCGTAAAAATGAAGTCACGACATAAAGTAAGAGAATTAAGAAAGGATAATCTACTTGGCAGAAAAGTAAAAACAGCAGGTATGGAACCATTGCACACACACACACATATGTTTATGAGAAAGGAATGCAACTTAACTAACAGAGGATCCAGTCGACCCTATTACAATATAAATTTTGAAATATTAAAAAGTAGTATAATGGACATTTTTAACAAAAATACAACTAACATGTAGTAAGTACAATAAGGCATTTTGCTAAAACACATACAAAATATCAATTTCCACATTATTCTACACATAAGAACGAAAAATGCCAAAAGCCATATATTGCAAAAATGATTCCACCATTCATGTGCCTATCAATGTTCCAGAAATGAATCATTGGAGAATATGTGAAAAATGGGAGAATATGTGAAAAACATTTGACACTCATTGGATCCACCAACCTTATTTTTATTTTATTTTTTCATGAGCACTTTGATTTCCACTTGTTCTTCCAATGTCCCCACTTCAAAAGCAAAACCAAATCTAACCCAATATTCTAGTGAGTGATGTAAGAGAGACAAAGAGGAAAAAGAAAGCTGTGTAGATGTGTGTGTGTTGAAAATACATTTCGACAGTGTGAGTAGCAGCTAATCCAATTACATAGCTATTAAGCATCTCTAGCTATTAAGCATCCAATTCCCAGCTAAATCACTATAGCTATTGAGAAACCAATTACATAGTATGGGGTATTTTTGTTGGTTATCTCTAAAAAAATCATACAAATGGTCTCTGTTAGAACCAAAGCAATTGTGAGAAATACCCACTTGGAGATCCAAATGAAGGCAATCAGAAGCCAAGTTCAAATTCAAGCAATCAAGCACAAAATTCAGAAACGACGCCAACAACCAAATTTTCAAAAACAAAACTCAAATCAATCGGATAGATCTCGAATACCCAATCGACAATTCAATCCCCCAAGATATCAGAAATAGATAATCTTAAGGTGTGCTCTTAGGTAGCAATTTAGCATCAAATTCAACAGTTGGAAACATAAATATGCCTTTCCAATCATCAGCTAACATTCTAGTGAACCTCCTATATACAACTTAACTGGTATTTTTCTTCAAGGATATGTCCAACCATTCATAATAATTTTCCAGAAAATGAGATATTTGCCTGTCAAATATTTAAAAGCAAGAACAAAATGAAACAAAACCAAAAACATAGCTCATTCAAATCAAAACTGTGAGACGTACTCTTTATCAGCAATGTGTATTGTCGAGACCAAATCAACCTGAACAAATGAAAACCCAACCTCAATTTTCAACAAAAAAGAAGAAGAAGACATATTAATGTAAACATGAAGAGATGCTATAAAGTGTTGTTGTTGAACAACTAAATAATGTAGGTGAGCTTATTAATGTAGGTGAAAGAACAACTTGTCCCTAGATGATATCAATACCACCTGTTAATATTATCATCATAACTGCCACCAATTTCACGGTTTTCTGAAGTTTCAATTTTCAGGTAAATAGAATCTCTTATCCTTTCAGAAAATTCCCATTTGAGGTTTCTAGTCTACCGTAAAAGTTGTAGCTTTAACAATTCAAAAATGGACAAAGGTTTGTTTAATGAAATCCCTTGCTCAATGCCTTATTAAAGGTTGCAAGCTAAAACCCTAAAAAAAAATCTGCAAATCCTAATAAAAACTTCCACTAAACATACTAACCACACAAATCATTAGCAAATCAGAAACACACATCCAAATTAAGCAACCAATATGGAAAGATTAACGAAATCAAAAGAGATCGAATGGAAGACGAAGAACTCACCCGCAGATCCGAGCATTCGATTCGACTGTGTGTTGAGCAAAAGTCTTGTGAAAAAAAAAGATGAAGCCCTGTGGAGAAGAAGAAGAAGATGGAGAAGCAGGAAGCAAGAAGATGAAGGCATGTGGAGACGTGGAGATCCAAATGAAGGCAATCAGAAGCCTGCTGCTGCCCCATCGTCCTCAATCGTCCTCAATCGATCAGGGAGTCGAAGTTGTCGAAGTTGTTGGTAAAGAGGAGACACTGAGAGTGGTGTTGGAAGTGGCGGGAAATGAAGATGTGGAAGATAAGATGGAATCAGAACCCCTTTAGATGGAATCAGATCCACCCCATTTGAAAAAAGATGCAAACTTGCAGACAAATCAAAGCTATTTCTCTCTCTCTGTTGAGAAGGAGAAGGAAGAAGAAAAGAAAATCTCTCTCTATCTCAAAGAAGGAAATTGGAGAAGAAGAAGAAGAGGAAATTGGAGAAGAAGAAGAAGAAGAGAAGAAAAGAGATGAAGGATCTTTGTGGGAGTGAGAGATGAAGATAGGAGCTCTGTGGAGAAGAAAAAGATGGAGAAAGGGGAGAGAAGAGGCAAGGATCGAGAAATTTTTTTTTTACTTAACTTCTGCCAGTACACAATTGTAGCCACGTAGGACAAACACACCCATTTCACTGTTCATGAACAGTGAAAATACCAATGTGAAATGTTAGATAGATTATGAGTTCTTCTTCCTTTTGTCATTTTCTCATTACGAGTGGTGCATCCAAATCCATCCCGTTAATTTTGACCTGCAAAAATAAGCAGTAGCGACAGAGATCACCGTTGTGGCGATCAAAGGCATTTCGATGATAAAGTCAATGACTTGAACAAGGATGGAGATAGACTAATAAAATTAGGATTGCATGTGTGTATCTTTTCTCATCCATTTTGTTCACATTATTTAATGAAAATATTTTACTCATTCATTGACTCTACCTTATATAATTTGGGTTTGGCCACCTGACTTACGAGCTAAATGATTTTGGATATGATTTGGGTCTGACTTGGACTAGGCTTGGGGGCCTAGTCTGCCCAGATTTTTTTTTTCGTTAGGGTTAACCTGTGCCACGTGTTTGGCTGTGGTTGGATGATCACTTTGATGTCTCATCAAAAAGGAAGATAACTGATAATACATTAAAATAGACTGGTCATCACGGTCGAACACGTGACATAGAGATTCATCACGAGGATATAGCGTTCAGCCTGTTGGGCCAACTCATAAAGCCCAGGAAGAATAAAGCCAATTACATAGGCCCAGATAAGGCCCGTCAATGAGGAAACGTAAACAGGACTCGAATTCAGGCCCAAACGAATCAAAGCCCAAATCCAGGCCTGACACGAGTTCTCTCATAAACAAGGGGAACATTGCACCAAAAAAGAGTCGTGGAGGGAGTTACGCCTCCACAAATGCATCTTCATTAAGGAGGAGACTGTTATAAGAAACATCTCCTTCCGTTGTGTCTCACATGCTTAAGTCACGCAGAGAGTTAACTGCAACCGTTATAAAAGGTAAAGAGAACATTCGACACATATATGCAACTTTAGCTTAGTTTTGTCCAGATTTATTTCCTCCTTCCAACAGAGTTATTGACTTAAGCATCGGAGTGCCTTTGGGCACCAAAAAGTTGGTCATTGGTAGTCTAACGATTGTTTTGCAGGTCAAACTCACAAAAGAACAATTTTTGGACGCATCAGTTTGGCGTCGTCTGTGGAGAACGACGAGTTTCTTTTCTAAAAACATATCACACAGTGACAAAACTCACCACAACCTGACAAAATGTCAACAAGCCGTCAGAGAAAACGATGCAATCTGCAGATTCTCAATCCAGTAATGATCAAAACAACTCTCCCACTGACAACAATGCATCACTAATGGTTCGCAAAGAAGTAACAACCCGGATCATCGGACCAATAGCACCCGAGAATGTGGATCTGCAACACGCAGTAGCCTAGACAACCTAAGTGTGCGGCAGCATTGCCACGGACCCTCGAGTGGACTTACTAATAACCCAGATGAGTCACATAAAAAAGATGCTAGAGAAGATCACCCAGGAATGCATTCAGTCAGCCGATCTTGTTCAAGCACCACCATAACAGAACTCCGCCAATCGAACTCAATGGAGTGATGAAGTCCCAACAGAACCCCAACAAGAAAATTATGAAAGCAACGAGTTCCTTCGAAGCAAAAATCCACTGTGTAAAGGGACGCTTACCAAAATCTCGTTCAGTATAGGAGTCACGGATCCCAACATATTATGCGAGTTGGCAAAACCGTTGTTCTCCGATGCCCTCATGAAAACGACAATGCCGAAAAAGTTCACTCCGCCAAATTTTGAAGTATGTGATGGTACTTCCGACCCAACTGATCACCTGAGACGCTTCCACCACATGATGGCCCTGAAGGATACCACGGAGTTGATCTTATGCAGAACATTATCAATTAGCCTCTCATCCACAACAATGAACTGGTTCAATAGTCTACCACCAAGGTCAATAGATTCCTTTCAAGTTTTGGCCACTGTTTTTATCACCAGATTCATCGAAAGCTAGCGGATGAGGAAATGACCACATTACCTTCTGCATATCAAGCAGAAGCCCAAAAAAACAATACGAGAATATGTCACCCGTTTTACCAATGAATTGACAATGATTGATGGATGTAGCAACGACATAGCCGTTGCAACCTCTGTAGCAGGATTGAACATATGCCTCTTCTTTGATGCTCTTAACCTGGAATCGCCAAATGGCATGACAATCCTACTAAAAATAGCACAAAAATATATCTCCCTTGAGAAGATGAAGGTGGCCAGGAGGAAAAATAACCAAGAAAGATAAAATATTTCTTGAAGCAGGAAAGAAATAAGGAAATAAGATAGGACAACAGACAATGGGAGGGTAACAACCCATCAAAGAAACATCGAAATGGTAGAAGGAGCAATTCGCGATGACAAAAAATGACAAGTTACAACCAACGCGGCCTCAACATGAACATGTAACGAGTGTGATAAAGACCACATACAAGCCATGTACAACCCTGAAAACAAGTCGAGCAAATATACTAAAGCATGTAGCAAAATGGGATAACGTCAACTGGCCGCTTCGGATTAGAAAAGCCTCAGAAGGGAGAGACAAAAACAAATATTGTTTTCTCCATAAGGATTACGGGCACGATACGGAAGACTGCTACAATTTAAAAGACGAAATCGAGCACTGGGCTAAAAAAGGATGACTCGATGAGTTCATCGGAATGCTAAATAAACAGCTCACATGGAAGTAGGGCTGAACAAAAAACTGATTAAACCGACCGAACCGATCTAAACCGAACAAATCGATTCGGTTTAAATTCGGTTCGGATCGGTTTCGGTTTTAAAAATTTCAAAACCGAAGTGGTCGGTTCGGTTTTTGGTTTCTATGTGATTTTAACCGACCAAACCGAACCGACCGAATATATATAATAAATAATATATATTTTCTATATAAATAATACAATATGTTTAAAATAGTCGGTCGGTTCAATTTTATTTCGGTTTTGGTTTGATTTTAGTCGATTCGGTTACGGTTTGCATAAATTAGAATTGGTTTGGTTTCAGATTGGTTTTGTTAATGATCGGTTCGGTTTCGGTTTGAAAATTTTAAAAACGACCTAAGTCGGTTCGGTTTTCAGCCCTACATGGAAGAAGAAAGCAGACAATGTTGCGGGATCGAAAGAACAACCCAGAAAGCTAATATACGCCGCACACTGCATAGCCGAAGGAAGCAAAGCACATGAAGCAATCAGGCGAACTTCTCACTCGAACTGATTTATATAAAAACAAGGATACTTACAAGACATTTCACTAATGCACAAAATCTGGAGAAGTTTGCATCAACCAACTAGTATGAGTCAAAAGATCTTACTAGCGGATGCAAGCTCGACCTGAATCACTAACGACAAAGCTGGCAGCAACACACTCGACCAAACCCTAATGGTTGACACCAAACACGGAGCCAACATCAGCATGATTGGACAATCTGGTGCTGATGTGAGCATGATTGAACAATTCAGTGCTGATGCAAGCATAATTAGACAATTTGGTGTTGGCAAAAGCACGATCGGATGGTTTGGTAATGACATAAGCATAGTCGAACAAGCCAATACTACTCGGCCATCAGATAGAAAAGCAATCTGAGCCTGCCAATCACAACATCATATACAACATACGAAGATGAAGCAACAAAAACACCAATCTGTAATACGAAGGCCAACAACGAGCAAAAAAAGACAAACAAATCGTAATTCGAACCAGCGTAAATGCCTTTACAGCTAAAATTGGTGAAAACATCAAAACGGGAATATCAATAAGATTACAAATTTAGAGCCCCCAAATTTTCGCATGAACATCAAAATAGATACGTTTATGAAATGGTCGTACAAAGCAATCAAACGACGAAAGTCGGATATATAACTTATGGTCTGATCAACCATAAAGTAAAAATTGGACACCCACATCAACTGAACACAAAAACTTTGAGTCAACCGAGGTGTTGAGTTAACGAAGTAAAGGTTGGACACCCGAGTCAACTTAACACTTAAACTTTGAGTCGATCGAGATGTCGAGTTAACGAAGTAAAAATTGGACACCCAAGTCAACTGAACACAAAAACTTCAAGTCAGTCGAGATGTCAAGTTAACGAAGTAAAGGTTGGACACCCGAGTCAATTGAACACATGAACTTCGAGTCGATCGAGATGTCGAGTTAACGAAGTAAAGGTTGAACACAAATCTTCGAGTCAACCAAGATGTCGAGTTAACAAAGTAAAGGTTGGACACTTGAGTCAATTAAAAACATAAACTTCAAGTCGACTAAGCTGTCAAGTTAACGAAATAAAAGTTGGACACCCGAGTCAACTAAACACATAAACTTTGAGTCGATCAAGATGTTGAATTAACGAAGTAAAAGTTGAACACCTGAGTCAACTAAACACATAAACTTTGAGTCAACCAAGATGTCGAATTAATGAAGTAAAAGTTGAACACCCGAGTCAACTCACCGTAAAAAACTTATAGTCAAACAAAATGTCGAGTTAACAAAGTAAATGCTCAACAAATAAGTTGACTCAACAAAAGGACTTCGAATTGACAAACACAAAGTCAGAATTAAAGGAGCAAATCAATATGATTCGAATAAGTACAAGCAACTATAAAAGAATTCAACCCAAAATCCACGACAACTACAACAAAACTGAAAAGAAGATAAACAACAAAAGTCAATTTTTATTGATAGTACTACTCTTTTACATCTGAAGAAGGGGACAGATAAGTGGGAGAAGAATAAAAGCAATGCAGGAACATGATAATAACTCTTTTCGACAGAGGGGAGTAATAATGGCTCTGGGGAGATCAATGGTAGAAGAAGCGATGGTTCCTTAGCTGGTAAAGCAGATTTTTCAGTATCTTCATCCTCAAAAGCTTCACCTACCAGGTGACGATACTTGGACAAATCTTTGTCGAGCCCCTCGATATAATCAAGAAGCTCAACCCACCGTCAACAACTCGTTTCCAATCTTCAGCTTCAACTGTACGGAGTCTATCCTTAGCAACAGCGAGTTCATTTGTGAGAGCATACCAGAAGCATCTGCCTTGACATCAATAAGCACAACAATTACTTGTTCCACCCGCCTCTCAGCGGTATCACACATAATAGATTGCTCTAATTCAGCATGAGAAGCTTCATCAAAAGTTGTTTTCTCAGTGGATAACTCTTTTTTCACATCACGTTGACGGGTGCAAACCCTATCTAACTTGGCTTTCAAAGAGTCAAGCTCAGCAGCAGACTTATCTTGCATATATTTCGCCTCCATTAGTGACTTTCGAGCAGCTCCTACAACTTTCTCCGAGTCAGCGCATTGCACTTTCAAATTAAGAAAGAACATGAGAAAACACCAGCAATAATGTCGCCAATCTCCTTTCCAACAAAGCCCCTTGATCATGACCAGCTCGATAGACCGAGCCCATCACCTCTGCGTGGGCGAGATGATTCATTCCGTCCATTGTTTGCTCAAGACCGTGATTGATGTGATCAAACAGATCAAGTACGGGCATCAAAGGCCTTTCCACCAACCATCTGTGCCACTCATTTACCAACCTACGTGAACCGTCTTGCACGTCAAGCTAAGTGAACCAGCAGAACTTGCCATCCAACTTGATACGAATATCCTTCAGGCCAGGCTCAGCCCAACCAACACATGGATGAAGGACACTAGGATCCGGGAGCACTGAAGAACCACCCTCGACGGCAGGAAGAGCAGAAGGAATAACAGTAACAATGGAAAACCACATTTACCCTCCCGTCGAGAAGCATCCGTGGTAAGAGCAGGGCTAACGGTAATAGCGAGAGCAGGAGAAACATGGCGAACAGAAAATGAAAATAGGAACATGGCTGCTTTGCAGACATCAGTAGAAAGAGAAAGAGAGTGATTCCTGAAAGTCTAACCACCACCAATGTCTTTAGACTGTTCCACCGCTAGCTAAAACACACTTTCATTAATGACCCGAAGATCATCATTAGACAACTCAGCAGCGCTCGAGACACTGTAAGCAGAAAGAAGCATCCTTTCATTATCATTCAGCTTTCGCTCATTTTCAACATGAGCCTTTTCAGCATCCTCGAAAAAATCACGATCTCCTTTTGCAACATCGTCGTGAGACATACTTGGGCGAGACAAGCCTCCGTAACATTCTGAACAGGATTTGGACAAGACAATTCGAGTAGAACCACAATTAGAAAGTCGTTTCTTCCTCGGAACCAGACCAAGGTCTACCAGCAATTGCCTTGACGGACTCGTAGACCTCACAAGCTTTCTTTTTCTTGAAGAAGGGACTATGATATCGACAGGAGCATTGAGATCCATAACGCGCCAATCCGAGCTCACTTCCCAAACAACACTAGCATTACTAACGCCAGCATGAGCAATGCAAGCAACTAAGGCCATAGCGTTGGACTCGATCAATAAAGCTCCCACTTCACTCATGGTGTATAAACCACTACGCTCCAGGATACCCTCGGAAAGAAATGCTCAAGAAAATGGTGAAGCTTCGAGAATCGATCACTTATCTTCTGCTCCTTAGCAGTCAAGTGAAAGATTCCTCCATTTTTGCGAAAACGGATTGATCAAAAAAATCAAACGACCTTGCAACTAGAAGTAGCCGAAATTCACAAAAACATAAAACCAACACCGCGACCAAACACGAATATCATCACTAAGTTTCTCGAAACACTCAGGAGAACGGAGAAAACATATATCCTTGTTCACCAATAGACCAACTACGGAATGCAAAACCTTCACAGTTAAAGCAATGTGGGATAGAATAACCCTCAAGAAACCATCACCTTCTAACCATTGGGGCTCATTTGGGTAAAAGGAATACCCAGGAAGTTCAGATACTCCCAGAATAGCTTCAGAACCGAAAACCGAAAGCCAGAAGAAAACATGCATGAATTCAGTGTGATGTACCCAACCTTCGGATTACAAGGGCTAGCATCCTATTCAGGTAGGATAATCTTGAGGTCGGGCGGGAAATTATAATCAGAACGAAGACTATCCAGCGTCGTCTGAGAAACTCTTTTGGGAGAATAATGAGCCTCACACAGAGTTAGCAATTTACCACTTATCTAATCACCAACATACATCGTTAGAAAATAGATAAATGAGAACGAAAAAGATGAATGGATAAGCAAACAATAAATTCAAATATAGCGTGAAGAGGGAAAATTAAGTCGTCACATCTTCTTTTATAGAGCCAAGCAATTAAGTGGCGAATCGTAGGATAATGTGCGAGATATGATAACTACACAAAATCTCAAAAATGTGCGCAAAAATGAACGGGCGAGCAAAGAATTGAGACACCAACTCGCGAAAAGTTACTGACAACATTAAATACAAGGTAATGATGAGCCTGAATCCAGGGCCGACACGAGTTTTCTCATAAAGAAGAGGAATGTTGCAGCAAAAAAAATTGTTGAGGGAGTTACACCTCCATGAACGCATCTCCATTAAGGAGGAGACTGTCACAAGAAATATCTCATTCCGTTGCGCCTCACATGCTTGAGTCACATAGAGAGTTAACTGCAACTGTTAAAAAAGGTAAAGAAAACATTCGACACATGTATGCAACTTTAACTAAGTTTTGTCCAGATTTACTTCCTTTTTTCAACAGAGTTACTGACTTAAGCATCGGAGTGTCTTCGGCTACCAAAAAGGTGGTCCTTGACGGTCTAACAATTGTTTTACAAGTCAAAATCACAAGAGGACAATTTTTGAACGCATCAATATTGATGATACATAAAAATGGTCACACCTCTGAGCCACACACATGTCATGATGATCTCAAGGAAATACATGCCCTAGCATCTGCCCAACGCCGATATGGCCCAAACACTTATTTGGCCCAAGCGGTTCTAACCCCGCTCAATTCAGTCCGCCAGGCGGACCCGAACTCTCACAGCATGCTAGGCACACACGTCTCATAGTTATCCTCAATACCCATAAGTTCTACTAAGGCAAGTATCTCGAGGATCAGCTTCGAACAGGCAACTACAACTATTTTCTGTTTCCAACTAGGAAGCAAATTCCATAATACATTTCATGGAATCTTCCTTTTATGGATTGCTCTCGCATTGGAAACTTTCTCCCGCGTATCTAGGAGCACAAGGCTAACAAATAACTTCCCTCCTACAGCACGACTTCTAATTAGAGAATGATTTCCACGAAGATCTCCTTCCTAAATTACACCTGTGATGGGCTGGTAGAATCATAACTCCTTTTACTATAAATAAGAGGTGATGTTGGTAAGCTAAAGTACGCGACAAATTTCTTGTTACAATATTACACCTTCCTCAGATCCCTGTTTAAATTTAGCATTGGAGTGCTATCGGCCACCACAACGGTGGTCCGTTGCTCAGGTGCGTTAATTGTGCAGGTCAGCAGAAACTAGGTCAAAGCAGGGAGCAAAAAATGACTGCATCAGTTTGGCGCCGCCCGTGGGACGACAAGTTCCTAGCTTATTCACTGGCATCATCTCCCTCTGAAATACAAAGAGATGGTGACCACCAAATCTCGCAATAACGAAGACTTTGGCGGAACGTCTAGCACTCAGCCTGACGTTGCTTCACCACCCTCCATGACATGGGTATCGCATGAGCACCAAGTTGGCGCTCTCGCAACAGCCATCTTAGCTTTCATTGACAGGTTGCCAAAAGAAAAGTTCTACAACCTTTTTATGCTGGATCCTTCGGCAAACACGACTAACCGACAAAGGAAACACAGGGTTTCATCATCCGAGGAAGAACTAAACTCGATGAGCCATCGGTCAACGGAATACATGTGTTTCATGGAGCACAATCCGAGTCTGAACTATCCAACAGGTACAGGAAATGACTTTACGAGGTATGAAGATCCTTGTGATATGTGGCGAGCAGCTGATGCAGCATGGTCGAAAGAGAGGTCCATTAGCACTGCTAGTATTTACAGAGAAATATCTCCAGGGCATACAACTCCTGCACAATGATGCCCTGGTGGTGACAATTTCCTAGTGAGCTAGAAGATAAGAAGGTCCTTGGTAGATACTGGGAGCTTGATGAACGTCATGTTCCTACATACACTCCGCAACATGCAACTTGACGAGGCAGCATTGACCCCAGATAGTTGTCCAGTAATTTACTTCAGTGGCAAAAAATAGTTCCCCGTGGGAAAGATATAGCTGACCATAACAGCGGGAGAGCAGTCAACTCAGAAAACAATGTTTCAAGAATTCATAGTGATTGACGTACCTTCGGCATACAACGCGGTCTTGGAAAGACCCTGGATACATCAGATGGAAGATACAGTCTCCACCCTACACCAATACATCAAGTATCCAACGAACCGGGTGGTTGGTACATTGAGAGAATATCATTTAGTTGCCAGAAAATGCCAATATATGACGGCCTTGCCACCTGGCAATTCTCAACAAGCAGCTAACCCTTCGGCTAAGACAATCATCCGTTCAACCTGAAGCGTAGGAGAAAAACAACTGATACTAGATAACGAGGCACTAGTATGCCCTCGAGGCAGGCCCAATGTCGAACAGCCAGAGGAAGTAGGGTTGAACAAAAAATATTAAATCAATCGAACCGATCAAAATCGAATCAATTGGTTCAATTTAAATTCGGTTCAGATCGGTTTCGATTTTAAAAAATTCAAAACTTAAGTGGTCGGTTCGATTTTCGGTTTCTATGTGAATTTAACCGACCAAATTTATATAATTAATAATATATATTTTATATAAAAATAATATAATATGTTTAAAATAGTCGTTAGGTTTGGTTTTTTTTTCGATTTTAGTCGGTTCAGTTCGGTTACGGTTTGCATAAATTAGAATTGGTTCGGTTTTAGATCGGTTTGAAAATTTTAAAATCGACCAAAATCGGTTCAATTTTCAACCCTAATAAGGAGAAACCGTTACGATCTACCTCGACAGCTCACAAAATAGCAGGGTTCATTCAGATCGGTTTCCGCCTAAGCAAGGCAGTAGTGGAGCAACTTATGGAGCTGTTGCAGTGTAACCAAGACATTTTTGCCTGGACCATAAGGGACATGGCGGGGATCGATCTGCCAATTATTATCCATCGCCTCGAGTAGGACCCCTCGAAGAAAATCGTTAGGCAGAAGAAAAAACCCGTGGCTCCTGAAAGAAACGCAATTATAAATGAGGACGTACAACGTTTACTCGACGTGGGCATGATAAAGGAAGCACGATACCCCGACTAGCTTGCAAACATTGTTTTCGTATAAAAAATGGAAAATTGAGAGTGTGTGTAGACCACACCGACCTAAACAAAGTCTACCCAAAGGACAACTTCTCACTCCCATGCATCGATCAGATCGTAGATGCCTATTCAGGCTACAATCAAATATTGAAACACCCCACAGATCAAGAGAAAATCTCTTTCGTGACGGAAAAAGAATATATTGTTATAGGGTGATGTCATTCGGCTTGAAGAATGCATGCGTTATTTACCAACAATTGGTCAATCGAATGTTCAAATAACAGATCGAAAAAATATGGAACTATACACAGACGACATGCTGGTCAAGAGCCTTCGCAGCCCCAACCACATACAAGATCTCGCCGAAGCATTCAACCAACTCAGGAAATACTATATGAAACTCAACCCACAAAAGAGCACATTCGGAGTCGAGTCTGGGAAATTCCTAGGCTATATAGTGAACAAAATAGGAATTGAGGCCGACCTAAAATAGATTCAAGCCATTCTCGATATGAAAGCCCCGGCCAATGTCAGAGACATTCAGAGCCTGAATAGGAGGGTAGCAACACTTAACATATTCATATCAAAGTCGTTCGACAAATGTCTCCCATTCTTTAAGATACTAAGAGGAAACAAAAGATTTTTGTGGGACAAGGAGTGCGAACAAGCTTTTCAGAGCCTTAAAGCATACATGGGAAACCCAAAACTACTCTCGAAGCCCGCAATAGGAGAAACACTCTGCCTGTACTTGTCTGTTTCCAAACACGATGTCAGTCTAGCCCTTGTACGAGACGACCGAGAGACGTAAAGACCAATATACTACACTAGAAAAACCTTCGTAGAACCGGAAACACACTATTCAGACCTGGAAAAATTGGTTATGGCGCTAGTCGTATCCTCTAGAAAACTTAGGCCTTATTTTCAGGCCCATTCCTTAACGGTCCTAACCAAGCATCTACTTCGCTCAGTATTGAGCTATCTGGAAGGATGGAGAAATGGTCGGTAGAGCTTGGACAATTTGACATCAATTACGCTCCAAGAACCGTCATCAATGTACATGCACTAGCAGATTTTATTGCTGAGTTTACCGGCGGAGAGGGGTCGAAGGTAGACTATCAGCTCTCGGAATCAGATGTCCAAACATGGACCTTGTGCTGCAATGGATCTTCAACTGGTATGTCGAGCGAAATAGGGATCACACTTCGCTCCTGATTGATGCCAAAAACCGACATTAATGTCATTGCATGATTTTCGACATCAATCAAAGAAATGTCTTCTGTTTTTTTTTCCTTCAACCTGCAATACACTTCAACAATGCATAGTGGAAGTATGGGTTATCGACTACTTCACGTGGATTAGAAGACCAATCTGATTTTTAATTTGAAGAATAAAATAATGGATGGTGAAAATAAACTAAAAGTTAATGAAGAAAGAAAAACAATTGAAAAAGAATAACAAAGATAAAACTTACTTCTTCAATGGAATTAAACTGTAGTACATGCACTTCTCTACCAAGTATAAATATAAACTTAAGAACTACATCTAAAAAACTCTGTAAAAAAACTATCAAAGAAAAAGTTTCCTCAATGAACTCCATGTCTGGGGTTTTTATAAGTAAAAAAGGGTTTGAGTGAAACAATAAAACATGATTTGAGTTAAATAATGAAACATGGCTTAATGAAAGAAGGAATGGTTGAGTGAAACAAGAAAATGTGGTTTGAGTTAAACAATGAAACAAAGAATGGTTGAGTGTGACAATGAATGGTGTTGGAGTTGGATAAGGAAACATGTCTTGTAGAGATTTTTTTTGATAAAGTTGAGCATGTGGACGTCCAAATCTTCATATTGATTTTCTCGAGATCTGTAGTTGTTGTTGCTTTGTGGGTTTGACTTCATGGGTTTGGGGATTAAAATTCTTTAATCCTTATTAATGCATTTGAATTCCCATTGGGTCTTCTAGTTGATGAATTTAGTCTTATTGTACCACTTTATGCATAATTTGAGATTTGTGTTTGAATTCCTACAAAATGCACAAAATACACGTAATGAGATATTTTTATTTGATAATTGGACTTAACAATTGTTTATTTAGGAGTGTAAAAATCGATGTTTTTTGTGCTTATCAGCTCCCCTAGTGGCTTCACCCTTGAAAAGGTAGTCAGATTCGACTTTCCCGCTTCAAATAACGAGGCCGAATACGAAGCCCTCTTTTCCAGCCAAAAGCTTGCTTTAGGGATCTGTATAGATCGTCTAGCAGCTTACAGCGATTCAGGACTAGTAGTCAACCGAGTCAAAGGAGATTTCAATAGCAAAGATCCTTGCATGATAGCCTACCGCAACAAGGTACTTGGCGTAATGGATAAATTTAAGAATTGTTACCTCAAATAGTGCCCCCGACACGACAACCAAAGAGCTAACACGCTAGCCAAATAAGCCTCAGCCTCCGACGAAGTGTCTAGCGGCCTTATCAAATATCAAGGGAAATCAAGCCTCAACGAGAAAGAACATAGAGATATCTGAGTCGCGAAAACACAGCCAAATTGGATGACTCCAATACTAGAATATATAGCAACCGGAGCCCTACCAACCAAGAAGGCTGAAGCAAAAATACTTAAAAACATAGCAGAAAAGTACACTCTCCTAAACAAAAAATTATACAGGAGGTTGGTAACGGGGCCTCTGCTCTGATGTCTATCACCTTCAGAGGCAAGCCGAGTCTTTGGAACAATCCACAGCCGCATATGCAGAAATCACTCAGGCGGGAAAACCTTTGCCCATAAGGCTCTGACTCTAGAGTATTATTAGCCAACCAGGCAGCGAGACGCTAAAGACATTGTCTGCAAGTGGGACAAATGTCAGAGGTTCCTACCATACACCCATATGCTGGCCTAGCTAATGAGTCCAATGACTAGTCCATGGCCATTCGCGCAATGGGGAATGAACATCGTAGGGCTGCTCCTAGCATCGGCTGGTAAAAACTCGTTGTGGCCATATACTACTTCACCAAGTGGGTCTAGGTTGAACCCCTATCCAAAATAGGGCAAATCAAAATTTTCATATGAACCACAATCGTTTGTAAATTTGAAATCCCTAGAGTATTGGTTAATGACAACGGAACTCAGTTCGAATGTAGCAAGGTCAAAAAACTGTGCAGGAGTCTGGGCATCAAGCACCACTTCTTCTCGCCAGGACACCCCCAAGCCAATGGCCAAGCGGAAGTTACCAACTGAACAATCCTAGAAGCTATCAAAAGAAAACTCGAAGCTATCAAATGAAAATGAGTTTCCGAGCTACCAGGGATACTATGGGCATATCGAACAACTAAAAGAGTCCCTATCGAAGATATGCCATTCACCCTAGCATACGGGTCAGAAGCTATGATTTCGGTAGAACTTGAGGTACCAACCTTCAGGACAAGAGAATTCAGGCCAGACGATAACGACGAAGCCTTGCGCATGGGACTAGACCTCCTCGAAAAAAAAATATCTAGCCTCCACCAAGATAGCTGCCTACCAACAACGGATGACGCAATACTATAACAAGAAGGTCAAGCCACGTGAATTCAAGGTGAGAGATTAGGTACTCAGGAAGACCCAGCAGAACACCAAAGAAGTCGGAGTGGAAACCTAAATCCGAACTGAGAAGAACCTTACGGAATTGTCAAGGTCAACAGGCCAGGAACGTACTGGATGGAAGACGCAGACGGCGATGGGCTTAAACGACCATGGAATGTATAACACCTCAAAAATATTATCGATAAAATATTTTGCTTTTACCAAAATTTTCACTGTTGTCCGTTACAACCCTCGACCAGCCCGGCTATGGCTAGACTTGAATATCATCCCAAAGCCTAATCCGCTTTGCACTGATCACGACGGCTGAGAAAGTAGGAGTCTAATTAGCGAGTCATCGTCATCATCAGTGGACAAGCAATGATCCCTAAGCGAGTCGTCGTCATCATTAGGACGGCTTCTGGTGCCCAAAGCCTAATCCACTTTGCACATATCACTACGGTTGAGGAAGTGGGAGTCTAGTTAGCGCTTATCCGCTGATGACGACGACGACTCGCCATTGGATAATTGCTCTCAATACAGACAGTGATCGCGAACTTACCAGGTAAGCTTAGTCAGTTCGTGACTGATGATGATGGTTTTTGGTGCCCAAAACCTAATTCACTTTGTAGAGATCACGACGGTTGAGGAAGTGGGAGTTTAGTCAACGTTTGTCCGCTGATGACAACGACTCTCCAAGGGATCATTGTTCTCAATACAGACAATGCTCGCCTGATTGCCAAACTTACCAGGTAAGCCTAGTCAGTTTGCGACTGATGACGACTGGTGCCCAAAGTCTAATCCGTTTCGCATGGATCACAATGACTGAGGAAGTGGGAGTCTAGTCAGCGCTTGTCCGTTGATGATGACGATGACTCGCCAAGAGATCATTGCTCTCAATACGGACAATGATCACCGAACTTACCATGTAAGCCTAGTCAGTTCGCGACTGATGACGACGACTTTTAGTGCCCAAAGCCTAATCCGCTTCGCACGGATCACGACGATTGAGGAAGTGGGAGTCTAGTCAGCGCTTGTCCACTAATGATGACTCGCCATGGGATTATTGTTCTCAATATAGACAATGATCGCGAACTTACCATGTAAGCCTAGTTAGTTCGCGACTGATGATGTCGGCTTTTGGTGCCCCAAGCCTAATTCTCTTCGCAGGGATCACGGCGGTTGAGGAAGTGGGATTCTAGTCAGCGCTTGTTCGCTGATGACGACGACTCACCAATAAACCATTGATCTCAATACAGACAATGACCTCCTCAATGGAAGTTATTGGGAGCTTGAGAAACTCTTTCTCTATCCACTTCTCTTTCTCACTGAGATATGAAATAACAAACCTCTCTAAAACAAAGGGACAACATTAGAAACAGTATCGCAAAAGGAACATACAAACATATGCATGCACCGAAGACCAAGAGACTCACCAAGATCAAACTGAAAGTATCGAGACATTCTACGACTCCCGAGCTTGAAGTAACCAGAATCCGTTGAAGCCAAAAACCATTGCTTCTCTCAAGATTCAGTGTTGTTCGCCGCCAATCGCAGACAATAAAGACATTTCAGCACACAGATGCCCCTGAAATCCAATTGAGCCTTGGTCGGGTGGTAAATCATCGGCGAAGTCAAACAGAGGCGAGCGTCATGAGCCCTCAGGAAAGTTGTGTGCAGTATCTTGAACCCGCTTGACACCATTTGAGCGGGAGGCATACTAAAATGGGTAAATAAGTGCCAGACATCATCTAGCACTGGAAATCGGAGCTCGGACTCGAACGTGCCTCGGTGCAAGCCTATGAACCCAAGAGGAGGTACACTCAGACCTAAAACTCCAAATGCGAGAACAATTTGCAAATCTCCCGGGATGCGGTACAAACTATGGAGCCTGATAAACTCAATTTCGTCGACCAAACTACCTTCGAATAAATTGATACAAGCAAGAGATAACGGATCCTTGGAAGAAAGTTTAACGTTGTCAGCCATTAGAAGAAAGAACAAATACTATGGCTCGTAAAGATAGTATAGATAACAATGGAGAAATCCTCCTCAAGACAGTAAATATGTATAGGGAAGGCAAACCACACTTTTCCTCCTTGAGCAATCGTGTATCCATTAATGTCATACGCCGCTCGAGACGAACGCTTCGAGTCCAATCATCATGATGGTGCAGTTGTCTTTTTTAAAGAGTTAGTGGACCGACTTCACACCCTACTAACTCAGGGAGAGTAGCTGATGATACATAAAAACGGTCACACCTCTAAGCCACACACGTGTCATGATGATCTCGAGGATATACGGGCCCTAGCATCAGCCCAACACTGATCCAACCAAATCGATTCTAAGCCCTCTCAATTCAGTCCGTCAGACGGACCCGAACTCTCATAGCATGCTAAGCCCACGCATCTCACAACTATCCTCAATACCCATAAGTCCTACTAAGGCAAGTATCTCGAGGATCAGCTTCAGACGGGCAACTACAACTGTTTTCTACTTTCAACTAGGAAGCAAAAGCTAGAGGACATTTCACACAAGGAATCTTCCTTATATGGACTGCTCTCGCATTAGGAACTCTCTCCCGTTTATCTACAAGCTCAAGGCTAACATAGAACTTTCCTCCTACAGTACGACTCTTAATTAGATAAAGATCTCCTTCCTAAACTACGTCTACGATGGTCTGGTAGAACCAGGACTCCTTGCACTATAAATAAGAGGTGAGGTTGATAAGCTAAGGTACGCGATAAATTCCCTGTTACAGCATTACACCTTCCTCAGATCTCTGTCAAACTTTTGCATCGGAGTGTCATCGGTCATCACAACAGTGGTCCATGACTCACATGCGTTACTTGTATAGGTCAGCAGGAACTAGGCAAAAGCAGGGAGTGAAAAATGACTGCATCAAATACCTTTCAAATTCTAAGGAGGAGAGGATCACCCATATGTTTTTGTTCAGTCAAATTTATGTTTGATATCTTGAAATGGTCTACAACATTGCTTGGTTCCAAGGAAAAACATGAGGAATGTCACATTTGAGCATTTGCCATTTCCCCCAGATAACATCCCGCGATGACCCCAAATTGTTTGAAGACTCATTAGACAAATATGAGATTTTTAGCTGCCAGTGTCAACTTATTCCAGACTCTGGTTAGTATTTGGAGAAGGTGTCCAGCACGTGAGTGTCAACTCTACCATTCTCTTCATTTTTTCTAAAAAAATGAAGAGAATGGTAGAGTTGACACTCACGTGCTGAACACCCTCTCCAGATATTAATCAGTGCTCTCTCTCTAGGCTGCGTAAAAAAGGTTATTTGGTAGTATTATCTAATATTTGTTTTGAAAAACCTATGCCAAATTATGCAAATTCAAAGTAGAGAGCCAACATCTAAACACTCGTAGGGTGTGTTTGGTTTCATGGGAATCCATGAGGGGACTCATATATTTTAGACCAATTTGAGGTATACTCCACATTAACCATTTGATTTTGTAATCAATGATGAGAATGAAAGTCCCATGAACATGATAAACATATACCTTGGGAGACCACGGAGTGTGATTCTCATATACATGGAACTTCATTCCCACTATTAATTACAAATCAAATAGTGAATATGAAGTGATACAATAATTTAACATAAAATGTAAAAGTCTTTTCATGAATTTTCACGATATAAGATTTCATGCAACCCAAACACTCCCGTAACCTACTGATCGTGATCAAATCATCTCACCGTATCTGAATAACATTTGTGTGCTTGCAGTTGCAACACCTCATTCACTCTAGCAGGTACATCTCACAATCAAAAACATGAAAATAATGTCCACAGCTATCTAGAACATTTATGACAAATATAGTACTGTCTCACCTATATATCTTTGGATCTTAGTTGAGTTAACCTTATTGGGAAGAATACAAGATAGCCATGATATCCATTTGGCATAGATTTGTCACTTCCATTGAGCCAATTATGGAGGGCCTTTTGTATGACATGACTAACCACCCTTTGATTGAACTCTTCTATGTATGTGTAGTTGTTTTCTTCAATTTTTGTTTGTTTATTGTACCTTAATACATGCACCAGTACTACTACTGCTACTATTACCCATGACACTTCATTGATTAGAACTTCACATCAAATACTATTTAGCGAACCATATCTATATATTATTACCCTAAAAAACGAACCATACTCAACTTCAATGCAAAATTAGAGTAAACGTGACGATGTGGGGTAAAACATTACTTTCATTTAAAAAACATATGTATATATTATTCGACCAAGAAATGACATTACAATCACTCAAAGGAGAAGCATATTCCTCATCAGTAAGCCTCACGGTGTTAGAATCCTCCCCTCGATTGATCAGTCCGAAAACAACCCTCCTATAGCAAGCGAAATCAAAGTCAATATCGGGATGTTTTCCTCTAATTAGCTCCAGGAGCTCCGGTCTATCCTAAATGACCTCGGACGAGATTAACGGCCTCCTGTCTGACACGTCAAAGTCCACTGCGCCCAACAGGGCCTCATAGTGTGAGCGCACCTCTGCTAGCAACCGCTCCGCCTCCAAGACGTGGCGAAGCTCCTCATCAACTGCGGCTTCTAGCTGTTGCCTTTCAACAATCCATTTTGCCTCCGCTCGCTTCCTTTCAGCTTCTTGAGCCTCCCGTTTAGAAGATCACCTGTCCACAACCGCATTCAGATGCTCTAGTTCGGCCCTGGTTTGCCTCAGTTCAACACGAGTTGATGCCAAATCGGACTCGGCGGCCCTCAGCTGAGCTCTCACACCAGCAACTTCTGCTTCAGTAACAAAGGTTGTGACCTCCACGCCCTCGCAGTTCGCGACAGTGCCAGAATCCCTCAACCGACCATCCAGAGAGTTTGTCCGATAGAGAGCGTCCGAATATGACATCCGCAAATCCGCGAAGGCCTTATCCAAACCAAGAACCCTCCCACGAGCTTCGAGGTGCAGCAAGACAGGATTATATGACTCTAGGGCACGAGTAGTTGTCCCAAAACCGCGATGACGCGAAACCTCAACACGCAACCCAGCTTCCTCCTCGCCAAGTCAGCAAGAGAAGCCGAAGCATCTGGAAAAAGGTTGCGACCTCCCATGGGTGTCGCCTGTGCAGACCGCGACATACTAAGGGGAGAAGTTGCACTGACAGAAATTTTGCCTATACCTCGAGATAATGACAGGAGGTACATTCACCTCCAATTCAGCAAGCCGGAAGGCTTGGGCAAGACCAGACTTCTCTTTCTCGTGCGACAAGCAACCACCCTCTCAGCCAGTAAACCTGATACAGGGCGAACACCATAAGAACACTGTAGCAGCCCGCAGCGTACGACATTGCCTGGCATTATGACCTCCTCAATGGAAGCTATAGGGAGCTTGAAAAACTCTTTCTCTATCCACTTCTCTTTCTCACTGACATATGAAATAACAAACCTCTCTAAAACAAAAGGACAACGTTAGAAACAGTATCGCAAAAGGAACATACAAATATATGCATGCACCAACAACCAAGAGACTCACCAAAATCAAACTGAAAGTATCGAGACATTCGACGACTCCCGGGCTTGAAGTAACCAAAATCCGTCAAAGCCAAAAACCATTACTTCTCCCAAGATTCAGTGTTGTTCGCCGCCAATCGCAGACAAGAAGGACATTTCAGCACACGGATACCCCTGGAATCCAATTGAGCCTTGGTCAGGTGGTAGATCATCGGCGAAGTCAAACGGAGGCCAGCGTCATGAGCCCTCGAGAAAACTGTGTGCAGTATCTTGAACCCGCTCGACACCATTTGAGCAGGAGGCATAGAAAATGGGTAAAGAAGCGCCAAACATCATTTAGCACTGGAAATCGGAGTTCGAACTCGAACATGCCTCGGTGCAAGCCTATGAACCCATGTGAAGGTACACCAGACCTAAAACTCCAAATGCGAGAACAATTTGCAAATCTCCCAGGATGCGGTACAAACTATGGAGCCTAATCAACTCAGTTTCGTCGACCAAACTACCTTCGAAAAAATTGATACAAGTAAGAGATAACGGATCCTTGAAAGAAAGTTTAACGTTGTCAACCATTAGAAGAAAGAACAAATACTATGGCTCGAAAAGATAACGTAGATAACAATGGGAAAATCCTCCTCAAGACAGTAAATATGTATAGGGAAGGAAAACCGCACTTTTTCTCTTTGAGTAGTCGCGTATCTATTAATGTCATACGTCGCTCAAGACGAACGCTTCGAGTCCAATCATCATGACGGTGCAGTTGTCTTTTTCAAAGAGTTAGTGAACCGACTTCACACCCTACTAACTCGGGGAGAGTAGCTGATGATACATAAAAACGGTCACACCTCTAAGCCACACACGTGTCATGATGATCTCGAGGAAATACGGGCCCTAGCATCAACCCAACACTGATCCGACCCAAGCTGTTCTAAGCCCATTCAATTCAGTCCGCCAGGTGGACCCAAACTCTCACATCATGCTAGGCCCACGCGTCTCACAACTATCCTCAATACCCATAGGGATGGCAACGTGGCTGATTTGGGCGGATTTGGACAAATCCATCCCCGCCTCCTAGAGATCACGGATATCCAAATCCGCCTCGCCCAAAATAGCCGGAGAGAAAAAAAACAGATTATCAAATATCAAAAACAGATTCTCATATATCAAATCACACCACCATTTCATTCTCAAACAACAACCAACAACAACAAATCACACCATTAGATCTCAGCCAGAAAAAACAGATCAAGCCACCAACAACAAATTTCATTCTCAAAACAGATCTCAGCCACCGCAGATCGAGCCACTGCAGATTGAGCCACCAGACCTCCAGCGATCTGACTCCCTTCCTTCGAACAAACACTCTTTCAAGTCTCGACCATGACCATCCCCCTTCTATCTGTTGGAAGCTGAAGAAATGAGGTAGAAACGAGATAGTGAGGAGCAAGAGAAACTCTGAGAGAGGAAGAACATGGCGTGATGGCGAGCCGCGAGGTGGAGAACAAGGGTCATGTTCTCTGTTTTGTGGTGGTGTTTTCTGATTTTTTGTGTGATTGTTAGTACGTGAAAAATGAGGGAGAGGGAGGTGTTTGGCTGTTTATTCGAAATAGAGGAAGAAGATGCAAATGTAGAGAGTGAGAGAGTGAATGAGTAGGGATAGGGTTTTTTTTTTCTTTTAAAAGGTTGGGGGCATTTCTGTATTTTACATCCTTAAACGGATTTATGGATATCCGTGGGGCAGATATGACCAAATTCGTATCCTCCCCGAATAATAAACGGATATAATTTGGATATCCGTATTCGCTCCAACCTCCATACACCCCTAACCAAATCCGCCCCAAACAGAGCGAGTGGGGCGGATATCCGTGAAAATAAGCCCCACTGCCATCCCTAAATACCCATAAGTCCTACTAAGACAAGTATCTCGAGGATCAGCTTCGGACGGGAAACTACAGCTGTTTTCTGCTTTCAACTAGGAGGCAAATGCCAAAGTACATTCCACACAGGGAATCTTTCTTCTATGGATTGCTCCCACATTGGGAACTCTCTCCCGCTTATCTAGGAGCACAAGGCTAACAGAGAACTTCCCTCCTACAGCACGACTCCTAATTAGAAAAGGATCTCCATGAATATCTCCTTCCTAAACTACGTCTACGATGGCCTGGTAGTACCGAAACTCCTTGCACTATAAATAAGCTGTGAGGTTGATAAGCTAAGGTACTTGATAAATTCCTTGTTACAACATTACACCTTCCTCAGATCCCTGTTAAACTTTAGCATCGGAATGCCATCGACCATCACAACGGTGGTCCGTGACTCACGTGCGTTACTTGTGTAGGTCAGCAGGAACTAGATCAAAGTAGGGAGTGGAAAACGACTGCATCAACTACTTGTCAAATTCTAAGGAGGAGAGGATCACTCGTATGTTTTTGTTCAGTCAGATGTATGTTTGATATCTCGAAATGATCTACAACATTGCTTGGTTCCAAGGAAAAACATGAGGAATGCCGCATTTGAGCATTTGCCATTTCCCCCAGATAACATCCCACAATTAAGGGTGGGCAAAAATCGATTTAAATTCGATTAACCGACCGAACTGGTTTTCAAATTCGGTTCGGTAACCAAACCGAAATATGAGTAGAAAGAAAATAATTTAAACCGAACCGATTATAAACGGTTCGAAATCAGTTTACGATTTTGAACCAATCGATTTATAACCGAACCGACCGATTAATTAGATATATATAAATAATTAAATAACAGGTAGGTGTCAATACCTGATTAGTGCAATAAATGCACTGCAGTACACCCTGTTGCACTGAATCACTCAAAGTTTTCAATTTTGGGCTAAAAATTGGGTCTGTAAAAAAATTGGGCCTATGAAAAAATTGGACATGTTTTAATGAAAGTCTTTCAAATGCTTGAGCCTGAAATTTCGGCCCAACCGAACCGATCAGTTTACAAATACAAAATTCGATTTCGGTTTGGGTCTTTGGCAAACCGAATGAAATTGGTTCGAAATCGATTTTAAGCTTAAACCCGAACCGAACCAACATTGCCCACCCCTACCCGCGATGACCCCAGATTGTTTGAAGACTCATTAGACAGATATGAGATTTTTAGCTGCCAGCACCAACTTATTCGAGACTGTGGAACTTTATTTTGTTTGGGTCTCAATCCAGTTTTCGTCACCCCCAACTATTGGGCCTAAAGAGATTTGGCCCCCAAATTTAAATGGGCCATAATATTTAGCCCATAGCACAGTTGCCACCCACTTGTCAGACCTACCCATAGAAAGTTCGGCCGAATTTTAAGGCCCAATATTGCTTACTAAAGTTACACTCATAATGCATTCATCCAATATTTTGGTGGTAGAAAAAATCTACTCAGCCTGGTACTTGTTTCTGGATAGTATTTTGAGAAGGTGTTCAGTACGTGAGTGTCAACTCTACCATTCTCTCCATGAATTTAGAGAAAATGAAGAGAAGGGTAGAGTTGACACTCGCGTGCTAGACACCCTCTCCAGATAGTAATCGGTGTTGTCTCTCTAGCTTGCATAAAAAAAGTTCTTTGGTAGTATTATCTAATATTTGTTTTTTTAAAAAAAAAACCTATGCCAAATTATGCAAATTCAAAGTAGAGAGCCCGCATCTAAACACTTGTAGGGTGTGTTTGGTTTCATGGAAATTTATGAGGAGACTCCTATATTTTATACCAATTTAAGGTATATTTTACATTCATTGTTTGATTTTGTAATCAATGGTGAGAATGACTTTCCATTCCCCCCATTAATCACAAAATCAAATGATGAATGTGGAGTGATATAATAATTTAACATAAAATGTAAGGGTCTCCTCGTAAATTTCTATGACATAGAATTTCATGCAACCCAAACACACCCATAACCTACTGATCATGATCATGATCAAATCATGTCATCCTCTCTGATTAACATTTGTGTGCTTGCATTGCAACACCCCATTCACTCTAGCAGGTACATCTCACAATCAAAAACATGAAAATAATGCCACAGCTATCTTAGAACATTTATGAAAAGTGTAGTACTCTCTCACCTATATATCTTTGGATCTTAGTTGAGTTAACCTTATTGGGAAGAATACAACATAGCCATGATATCCATTTGGCATAGATTCGTCACTTCCATTGAACCAATTATGGAGGTCCTTCTGTAAGACATGACTAACCACCCTTTGATTGAACTCTTCTATGTATGACTATTTGTTTTCTTCAATTTTTGTTTGTTTATTGTACCTTAATACATGCACCAGTACTACTACTGCTACTATTACCCATGACACTTCATTGATTATAACTTCATATCAAAATACTATGGTATATATGCATCCAAATACGTATCTTTGCGTCTGTATTTCATACAAAAAATGTATGAACGAACCATACATACTCAACTTCAATGTAAAATTACAAATAAAAATACAAGAGAGTCGTCATGTACATTTTGGCATAGATTTGTCACCTCCATCAACTATATTTGGAGGTTCTCCCTCCGCATTAGTCAATTTCCCACACTGGATTCCTCTGAGAGGATTGAAGATCCATCAACTCAATTATATGCTCTTCACTTTATGTACATGCACCAGGTCTTCAATAATGAAACATCAACGTAGTACAATTTTCTAATTTTCTTTGGCAATCCATATATTCTCAAATTAAATACCAAAACGAAGTCATTAATTATATATACCAATGGATGATTTTAAGTTTTGAGTTCTGACGATTTTATCGGCATTGGTGGTTAGTTATTTATGATGCAATCAAAATGATGGGCCCAATGGGCTCTCACTCCTTCCTCCGTCATCATTTCACACCACCACTAGCGGCAGTGGTACAGTGTCTGGTCCGGGTCAGTTGGGAGTTAAGGACGAACCATAATAAGCTATTAAAAATGGCCAAAATTTAGTGGGCTCTCATCAGTCTAGTACTACAGTGTATATGGGCTCCACCTTCTTTTCACCACCACTTGGGCCTCTAATCCGATTTTGTGGGCCCATCTAAATCTAATTACTATTCACAAGTCTCAATCTCACTCTAAAAGTCTAAACCCTTTTTTTTTCAAAAACTCTAAAGTCTCAGATTTTGAGGAGATCCAGCGTTGAAGAGAAGAGAATATAGATATGAAGTTAAGTTGGTTGGTGAAGGGAATATAGAGAGGGTGGAAGGTGAGAGAGGAGTGCGATAAGAGTGTAAGCACCGTGTAAGAATGTTGATCACTTATCATTGAGTGTTTAATGAAAATTTATTTTAATAATAAATTTATAATTTGCACCAGTTACTTTACTAACCTTCTTCTTCGTCAGCCATCTCCTATTTACTATCTGCTTTCTAACACTTGAGTAATGTTGCCGCCGCCATCACCACCTTCCCCTTCCCTCATCCTCTTAACCCTCATTTTTTCTCTTGAGATTATACGAGGAATGGAGAGGGGTACATGGTGATTTTTGTGGTAGTGGAAGGGATCTCCATGGTTTTTAGAGGAGAAAACAAGTGAACAATTAAGGTTAGTGGTGGCGAGAGTTCAGGCGGTGAGCAAAAATGTCAAAAAATTTAAATTCAGTACTTAGAAAACAAACTTTTTTTTTATAGCTTATAATCAACAACTCATTAAGGTTTCGCTTGGTATATTGTAAAATAATATATTTGAAAAATTAATGTAAATGTTTTGATTTGCATTGCGTAGGTTTGCAATACATTACTTTACATACACTTGGTAGTTATTAAAGAAAATCATAACAATTCAGAAAAGTGATTTTGGTGATGGTGATTACAAATGTGGGCGATGGATGTGATGGTGGCAATAACGGTAATTGTTAAAATGGTGGTGGTTAAGCTATAGTGGTTTGGTGGATACAATGGTGGGGATAGTAGTGGCGACAATCATGATGGTTGCGGTGGCTATGGTGATCGCAGTAACAATGGTGGTTGAGGTGATTATGTTATAGTGGTGATGGTGGTTATGCTATAGTAGTTGTGGTGGCGGCGATGTTGGTTATAGTGGCATTAGTAAAGTTGGTGGTGATTGTGATGATTATGGTATGATAGTGGTGATCGTGGAAATGGCGGTGGTGGTTATGTTATGGTGATGGCGGTGGCTATGACGATTATGGTGGTGGCAATGACGTTGATTGGGGTGTTTATGAAGGAATTGAGAATTGAATTCAACTAAGAGGAGACAATGAGAGTTTCGCAAAGTATTGCGAAAGATTTTTATCTCGATGAAAGTTTTGCAAAATTTTATAACTAGAAGATCGAAAGTCCTGAATTCAAATTTCATTAACTGTTCTCTGTAAATTAAATCAAACACACAAGTATATATGACCGACGTAAAATTTTACATATACATTATTTCACAGGGTAAACATAATATGAAAAGCAAAACAAACAATTCATTAAAAAGCTCGTTGGAAACTTCCGAACTTCAGTTAAAAATTAATTTATAATAAGCAATTAATAAAAGCAAATACCCGCCCCCAACAGAACACATTTTAAAAACATAATTTATTAATTTTTATTTTTTTCCGCGGTATGTACGGAGACTATAATTTAACCCGAGAAAATCAAAAGTTGAATTTCCTTTCAAAGTGGTGCATCTGCAAATAAGGGAACTCTATCCATCCCACATGGCGCATTTACAGGGCCAGTCTTGACTCAGACCTTGTGATGTGACCTGCACCCGTGAGTCCATGACCATTTCCTGGAGTAGCGGGCCGGCAAATCGATAATGGACCCACATTTCGGCCCATTATTGACCCATTTTTTTTTCCCATCTTGTCCCTTTAACTCCTTCCATCTCAAATGCCGTCGGCATGGTTTAAATATTGAACCTGTGATTTCATCGGTCAAAGACATACCACTAAACTATACTTAATTAGCCCATTTTTCCTTCTATTATTCTCCAACCACTACACCAAATTGACACTTTTGTAACAACTCTCAAAACAGTATCACTTTTGAGATGTTACAATTCACCAAACAATTGCAAGTCAAAACTAAATTTAGTCAAAAAAATGAAAAACAGTAACAAAAAAAAATGATATAACAAGTTGGATCACCATGAATAGTATCACTTTTATAACCATACTCTTTATGGTGATACAATTATTGTATCATTTTGTTTGTGAAAATGTGTAAAATTGTTAGATAGATTGTTACACTTCAAAAGTGATATTGTTTTGGAGATTGTTACAAATATGTCAATTTAATGTAATAAACGTTTGATTTTTATTTATTTTTTCTTATTTCAAATAAAAAAATAAAAATTATAGCCTTTAAAGAAGGGGTGGAAAATATGAGATAGTCTCTTTCACATAAATTTATATAAATACTGGTGGAAAAGAGTGTCTCGACTTTTGAAAACGAGTCATTGGTGTTTATGAGTGTTTTTGAATCGTCTAATGTTCAACTCATCTAATTATGATTAGTTTATTTAGTCAAATTTGATGAAATTATTTGGTGGTTTGTGATACCGATAGCCCCGGACGTATAAAAACAGATCTAAACACAAGAAAACTGAGTATATTTTCATTTTAATATGTATACCAATAGTTGATGGAGTTGTATATATATATATATGCAGGGGCGGATCTACCCTTTAGTTAAGGGGGTCAAGTGCCCCCTTTATCATTTTAAAAAAACTCAGTAAGCTATTTGTATTTTTCATATTGCTCCTCTTTAAATTTGTATCTTGCCCCCCTTCTTTTAGGTTGCCCCTCTCACGTTTAAAAGAAGCTTTCATTCATTGAATTTCTGAATTTTTGATGGGTACAGTGATGCATTTTGAATCTTGTTTATCATAATTCCCTATGGCCGAGTTCAAGAAATTCTACCTTGGCATGGCCATCTCCTAGCTCCTCTGTGTCTTTGTTGTGTTCGACGGATATTTAGGACTCCCACCTATTGCTGCAAATGAACCAATTATGTACCTAATATGGGAGCAAATTGCAACGCTCGCTTGATGATAGTTCCAATGCGGAAGCCTCGCTCGTTTCACTTGCTCATGACAACAATTGGTATAGGAAGCTAATAATTGAAGAAGGTAGAGTTGTGTCACTGCTGAAATTGGTTTAGTTGAATAGTTATGCACTGTTTGCCCCCATTTATCTGCAATCCTGGCTCCGCCCTTGTATATATGCATGCATCATTGTACATTTGTACTATGGTATTTTGTTTTGTTTTGCTTTGTTTGGTTTTCAGGATCACTTTACTATCATTAGCCGAGTCAAATTTTATAACTTATGTTGGAAACAATGGCTAGGAACTATATTGATGAATTGATTTTTCTATATGATTTCATGCTTGCAAGAGGTAGAATGGTTGATATCATCTCATTTTGGAGTGGAGATTAGCCCCTCGATGCTCCACTAGTGCTTTTGATGGAAAATACTGAAATAAACCTCTTTAACATTTAGGTGGAGTTGAAGCCTAAGGTCTAAACTTACTTATTCCATCCAAAAGTATCTTCATAGTCAATGGAAAGGATCATGGGCAATGAGAGCAAACCTTGTTCCTTTTAATATGCATGGTCCATTTGTAAGTTAGTAATGTTAGATTAATATTAGATCCACATCATGACCTCAAGTCAGCAATTAATAAAGAACAATAACCACACTGTCTATGGTAGGAAACCTCAAGATGTCTTGAAAAGATAGCCCTCCCAAATTCAGATGATACGATTACAACTCCAGATTGTGGCACAACTCCGTATTAACTATCAATCTAACAGACTTGCCCGTAGGTTGGAATTGGATATGATGATTGTTTCTTATGATGCTGATTTCTATGTTACTTTTCAACAAAGTGCCTTGGGAGTTTTTGCAATCGAGACTCAAGGGAAAGTGTGTGCAAGATAGGCACAAAAGGATTCAAGGATAAGTGTTCGATAGTACGATGGCAAAGTGTATGGGAGCTAAGGCTACTATCCCTTTAGTTCAATCTAGATAATGGAAAACGTATTTTTTGCTTGGAGACTCGAGCCAGCTTCATTCCATTTTGCAGGGTGGTGTTGAAGACAATGATAGTAACGTTTGTTGGATGTGGAAACTCATTGTCTGTAATATTACAACTTTACTTGCTGATCTTAGTCTTTGGTACTGTAATTATATTCTGCGAGACCTTAACAAAGAGGCCCATGTCGGCAGCTATCTTTTGTAATTCTATGTTTTAAATGACTATGTAAGAAAAATAAAGAACAATAAAATTAGTGCATAGTTGAAGCCATTAATGAAAAGTACACAAACAACAATCCTCACCAACCGAGCATTACGCAGCGGAGAAGTCTTCCACCTCCAAAAACTTTATCTTATGTCTCTTGAACCGGAAGGGAAAATAAAAGATAAAAAATTAGATTTAGAATGGAGACCTTAATTGTATATATAGAGCCATAATTCTATTATTAGCCCATCATCATTAATATAATTATATTGAGACTTAAATTTGTATTTAAACATAAATTAGTAATACATGTTAAGACATACAACATATAATTAGAAACGTGTTTATGACCCTAGTCTGATTTCTTAATGATCATAATTAATCTGATCTAATCAAACACCACTTACCTATGATTCGATAGTACAATATATAATAATATAAAAATGTATATTCACCTTAATAAAATTTTAAAATAAGTGAGTTTACATGAAGCAAAACTTTTAAAACAAAGCACACTGAGAGAAGTTTTTAGTTTTGACATATAATTGTAAATATTTATTGAACTTCAATAACACCAAACATAATGCTTGTTTTTATTGAATTTCCATTCATGCGTAATCAAATTTTTGATCAAGAAAATAACAAACGTTGTCACTGCGCTCTTATCAAACCATAAAAACAAACACTCCTCTTAGAGCATTTACAGTCATCGTTTTATCGCTACATAAAATTTTATTATCCTTTGAGCGGATCATATCCCACTAATATACAACGAATAAACAGAAGATAAAATTCATTACCACCGCTAAAAGACATGTTACTTACGTTATCCGTTACGTATAATGTATCATAATCATGTTTTTTATTTTATAATAAAAATCATACCTGTCAACCATAATTAACAATCCATTCCATTTGTTTCCTCTTTGTAAACTCCATATTTTATCCCTAATTCTAATTGTCGAGGAAAATAGCGAGGGAGGGAGAGCAGGGACGGATTTACGTGGGGTTAAGTGGGGACACTTGCCCCCACTGACTTTAGAAAAAAAACTCGATTTGCCTAACTTGCAATGGACGACGCCATTTCACCCCACCCCTTCTTCTCTTCCACTATTTTCAGTGACACTGACAACCACGTTTTTCCCTTTCTTCTTTTCTTTACTCTCTATTTGTTTACTATTAAAAGTGTACTAGCTGAGTTAGTAGAGGTATAGCGTATGGAATCACACGTCACGGATTCGAACTCGGCAGGCGACATGAGGTGGGGAGAGTTATGGGTAAAAAAAAATGTTTACTATGAGAACAACAACCGCTCTGCCTCCACTTCTCTTCCTCTCATTCTCTCTCTGTTTGATTTATTTTCCTCTCCCACCAATGCCCCAACCTCTTTTTTATGCTTTGAAGAAGAATAATGTTTTTAAAGTATTTTCTCGAGATGAATTTGTATATCAAGATCTAGTTTAATATTTTATTCATAGAATTACTTTGGAGAAATGACCCATTAGTATTTTTGGCCCTTAACTTTATACACCAAATGAATTGACCATATCAATAGAATTGCACAATGCCGAGTTCTCGCATTGTTATGTATATTTGAAAGGCAAGTGTGCCACCGTCCTCTATATATTTATCTCTTGTGTACCTACAAAGTAGATTGTTAAATCAATTTTTCTCACCCATGAATTAGATGGAGTTTTGTTTAGCAATTGGCGTTTTATATAGTTATTTATGTATTGTTTATAATTTAACAAAAATTATATTAAAGTACTTAATTATTATATTATCATTAGTTAAATATGACTCATCACTCTGCCCCCATTCAACGAAAATCCTGACTTCGTCACTGAGGGAGAGAGGACCCTCCATCCCTCTCACAATACGTGTAAGAGATGGGACGCACATATCGCGAGAGAAAGAGAGAGTCCCCTCGCTGTTTTCCTCGACAATTAGACGGGTTGATATTTGATTGATAGAAAATTCACCAATTGTAATCAAAATCCAACAAGAAAAATACACAAATACCTTAAGGCAGTGTCTCCATCAAAGAAAAAGAGTGGAAAGGGTGAAATTTTTTTTTAACCATTTAAAGAATGAAGAGAGGTCAGTAAGAACAGAAAGCCCAAAATTGAAAAAAAGAGAGTGGTAGAGAGACGAGTCAAGAGAACTGTGAAAAGGTAATTAAATTACCTTTTAAAGGAATTCTTCAATTTCAGGTTCGTCTCTTCATCAGTGTGTCAGGTTTGACTACAAGTCAAAGAAGGGAGGAGGTATACACGTGGCGGTATTTAAGGACTATAGGGGGAAGTATTCATGAAAACGGGTAGGTGGGGCCCCGAATCATGAATGATCATGTTCCTTATTTGAGCAAAATACGGACCCATTTTTCGAGGGAAGACTGACCCGACTCGTGTACTCTGCTCTGTGTGTGTGGCTATCCAGCTTTGCTCTCTAGTATCACATACCTCTAGGCAAAGTCTGAAAAGATAGTCCTTAGACACAAGTTCCAATGCTGCGCAAAGAAGTCAGTGAAGGAATGAATTACTCAATTTTAATTTCTTCTTTCATTCTTGAACCACTGTTACCGTTGTCCATTTGCTTTTTACCCCCCTCCAACCCCAATAATGCCATGCGATTCAAAGTTTGAAATTGTGATTCTATTCGTCACAAGTTTGTCGTTGGAATTAGTTATAAATCTAATATTAGAATTAAATATAATACGAAATAGAATAGATGAATCACAACTTTATCTCATTTTTTTTATTTGGAATCGGAACAGAAGATACCTCATCATAATCTCATCTCATTTAAATGATAGATATATATCAAATCAAATTTTTTAATAATAGGTGTTTTGATTTAATTTCAACACATTATAATTTTTTATTTAAAAAAATAATTTAATTAAAATTAATAATAATAAATATTAAATAAATAAATTTGAGATCTCCATTCTGACTCTAGATCGAGACGGAGCGAAATTGAAAGGAGTTTGATCTATCCTAAAAAGATTTAAAAAAATTGAAACTGAACAGAAGGGAAACCCCACCCCTACTTAGTGTTGAACTAGTGCCTCATTGCATCTACTACTATTGTCCATGAGTTAATCCATTACTATTTTTTTTTTTTTCAATTAACATTATATATAGATTATCGAAAGGGAATGAGTATAAGGAAATTGAAGATGGTCACATCTATGCTTCCATCGATGTTCACATCCATGTTTCTTATCATGCCGTGTTCCAAAATCATTCATTGACATTGATATTTTTATTGCGACATTCAAAATTTACATTCATTTGATATTTAAAGCAAATGCAAGTCAATGCTAGCATTTTTTTTTCAGCTTATTAATTGGGCATTAGGTAGTTGCTATGAATTAGGTTTAGACTTTGGTATCAATGAAGAACATAATGTGATTTTTTTTTAATTTAATTTTTCAATTTGGTGTTTGTGAATGGAAATATTAGGTAGTTACCATAGATTTATTGATATTTTAAAATAGGGAGAATTTCAGATAAATGGATATAAATCAATAAATCCAACTTCCCATCCAAAACCCAAAAGTTATAAAAAGGACATTTAAGCAAACTTAAAACTTTACAAAGAAAAAGGTGAAAAAAAAAGTTCTAAACTCATTTGACCTAATCTCTACATCTTGAATCATTAACCATTACATTATTATTATTACAAAAATTCTAGGCGGTCTGGGTTTGCTGCCTGAATTTTCTGCCTGGGGGTGTGAAAATACATTTTGCCTCTCCTCCTGCAACAAACCCAGACGGCCTAGAATTACTCAAATTATTAATATTAATCAAACCCCATCTTAATATCTTATTCTAATTAATTAACTCCATTTTAATCAACAACAACCGTATCTCAATCTCAAAATACAAGAGGCAACGTTTGTGTAACGTAGTCGGCAAAGAAAACTAGAATAAGAGATTGAAATTATAACACATTTTGAAAAAAAAAACGTAAAAACAGTGTTTAAACTCATCACACATGCTTTCTTTCTTTCTACTGAACGACGTGAAGTGACTTTTCTCTGCTGTCCCCTCTTCTCATTATAAATACACCCACACCTTCCCCTTATCTCTCTCACCCAACAAAAAAGTTTCATCTCATCTCTTCTCTTCTCATCTCAATAACACATTTGAGGTTTCAATGGGTCTCTTTGGAGGGCTAATCTCTTGATCTTTGAAAGGTCATTTTCTTGAAAAGGTTTTTGAGAGGAAATTCTGTAAAGCTCAGGAGGGATAGCGCCATGACACCTTAATTATTATACAAACTCCAACACACACTATGTTGTTGTATGGGGTGGTGGTAATTTTTGAGTGTTGATTGCGCTATCCATCCTGAGTTTTATTGCATCTCCTTACTCTCTCATGTTGGGTCATCTTCAAGTTGAAACACACACACACATCCCATAATGGCTTCTTTGGGTATGCATGTTTCCATACTCTATTTTTGGCTCTTTTCTCTTGACTATATGTGCATATATTTGTGCCTGGATCTTCTATTTGTTTTGGTACCATATATACTTGTAATCGTATATATATATTCTAAGATCAGTCGTGATGATGGGTCATTGTACCCCATCATGTGTGTTTGTCTTCTCTTTGATCTGATTTAAGAAGATGGCCTTGCTCCTGTTAAGTTTAGTTTAGCAATATTTGATTTAATTTAAGAAATGGGTTTGCTACCTCTTTGTTAAGTTTAGTTTATCTCCTCTATATTTTGGTACCATACTTGTGTTTCATAGCTCTTTAGATATTTTTGATATCATATATATGTATTACAAGATCAGCCATGTCTTCTCTTTGGTATGATTTAAGAAAATGAACTTGCTCTTGTTAAGTTTAGTTTAGCAATATTTGATTTAATTTAAGAAATGGTTTTGCTACCTCTTTGTTAAGTTTAGTTTATCTCCTCTATATTTTGGTAACATATTTGTGTTTCGTAGCTCTTTTGATATCATATATATGTATTATAAGATCAGCCATGATGATGGGTCATTGTATCCCCTCATGTGTGTTTGTCTTCTTTTTTATCTGATTTAAGAAAATGAGCTTGCTCTTGTTAAGTTTAATTTAGCAATATTTGATATAATTTAAGAAATGGGTTTGCTACCTTTTTGTTAAGTTTAGTTTATCTCCTCTATATTTTGGTACCATACTTGTGTTTCATAGCTCTTTTGATATCATATATATGTATTATAAGATCAGCCATGATGATGGGTCATTGTATCCCCTCATGTGTGATTGTCTTCTCTTTGATCTGATTTAAGAAAATGAGCTTGTTCTTGTTAAGTTTAGTTTAGCAATATTTGATTTAATTTAAGAAATGGGTTTGATACCTCTTTGTTAAGTTTAGTTTATCTCCTCTATATTTTGGTACTACAACTGTGTTTCATAGCTCTTTGGATATCATATATATATGTATTATAAGATCAGCCATGATGTTGGGTCATTGTACCCCATCATGTGTGTTTGTCTTCTCTTTGATCTGATTTAAGAAAATGAGCTTGTTCTTGTTAAGTTTAGTTTAGCAATATTTGATTTAATTTAAGAAATGGGTTTGCTACCTCTTTGTTAAGTTTAGTTTATCTCCTCTATATTTTGGTACCACACCTGTGTTTCATAGCTCTTTGGATATCATATATATGTATTATAAGATCAGCCATGATGTTGGGTCATTGTACCCCATCATGTGTGATTGTCTTCTCTTTGATCTGATTTAAGAAAATGAGCTTGTTCTTGTTAAGTTTAGTTTAGCAATATTTGATTTAATTTAAGAAATGGGTTTGCTACCTCTTTGTTAAGTTTAGTTTATCTCTTCTATATTTTTGTACCACACCTGTGTTTCATAGCTCTTTGGATATTATAAGATCAGCCATGATGTTGGGTCATTGTACCCCATCATGTGTGTTTGTCTTCTCTTTGATCTGATTTAAGAAAATGAGCTTGCTCTTGTTAAGTTTAGTATAGCAATATATGATTTAATTTAAGAAATGGGTTTGCTACCTCTTAATTAAGTTTAGTTTATCTCCTCTATAATTTGGTACTATACATACTTGTGTTTCACAGCTCTTTAGATATTTTTGATCATATATATGTTTCACAGCTGTTTTGTTAAGTTGTTCTTAATATTTCTTGTTAAGTTTCTGTACATCCATCACATGGAAGAAGACTAGCTAGAGTAGTGATGGGTCATTCAATCCCATGAAGTCTATAAGAAGTTTGATGTGTGTTTCCAGCTTTTTGTGTGTCTAATCCCACCTAATTCATGGAAGAATAACCCTTATGAGATATCATGTGAGTGTTTACTAAGTATTGAATGGTTTTCTTTCTTGACAGATTTGTAGAGATTTGTTGAGAGTGATCTTTAGATTTTGACTTGTTGTAAACTTTCCTTTTTTAATCAAAATTTTGCATATTATAATGCTTATTAGTTTTGATTAGTGGTTGTGTAACGTTGACTCCATATCATCAACATCGTTTAAGTCACGGATTTTATTTCAAATCCCTTTCCCTTTCCCTTTCCAACTCCTCTTTGTCACTATCTCCCATCATTTATGCTTAGCCACTACCAAGTACTAATCTCTATAGTCACTAAAAAAAAAATTAAGAAAAGACCATTCCACAATTATCACTATCTCTCATGTACAATGAAAAAGTAAAAAAAAAAAAAAAAAAAAAAAAAATCAAAAATCAAACATAACCCTAAGTTATTTTATGTGATTACAAAGTTGCAATAATTTGTTGTTGTACCATCATTTTGAAACATTATTAGACAAACTTATTTTTATATGAATTTAATTTCATGATATTTTGATGATTGTAGTGGGGAATGACACCTAAAATGAGGGTACACATCGATGTAATATTTTAGAGAAGGGAAGCATATGGAGCTAGTTTGTTTTAGCTTTTGGGTACATATTGTGTCCTTAGTGTGGGGATTATGGGGAACCATAGCTTTCTATTGGCTACTGTTTTGATTTTCAAGTTTGGGGAAATCTTGATGAAAGTGAATGCTGCCACATTCATCGATATCTCTAAAGTTATTGTGGATCCAATAGTGCACACTGAGCTGTTCGTTCTTGGTGAATGGTGGGTGTTGATGATCGATATATCACTAGTGGAGAATGCCATGTTTGCCATATATGTTAGAAATAAGAGAAAATTATGTATTACAAAAGTGGCAATTGCATTCTTGTCAAGAAAAGCTCTACATATGTCGTCCATATGGACATTTGGTTTGGCAAGACTTACAGTCAATCAACTCGATAATTATATTTGTACAACTCTCGAAAAAATGGAGTTTGAACTGTAGCTAGGTTTTTGCAGTTTAAACTTATCAAGAGCCTCGTTCATTATAGATGAGGAGAACAATCGAAATAACATTGGGTTTCAAGAAGACTGGCAAGATCCGAAAAAAAGAATCAGAGCCAAGTCCCTTCCGTGAAGATGATGCAAGATAATTAGCTACAAAGAAATTTTCTAAGGCTAACATCCAAGATTTCAGCCATTGTTTTTTAAAGCAAACAAAAAATACTTGTTTAGAAAGTCGAGTCAGGCCTGCGTCAGGGCAGGGCAGGTCCAATACCCTCCATCATCCTAGAGATTTTCAATTATTCCATTCGAACACAATTCCACCAAGTCACCCTGGCGTTGTCCTGACGCTATGGGCCTGGTTTTTTAGTTTTTTCGTACAAAAAATGAATCATTTGTCCCTGACCAAAAAGAAGAATCGTGAGACTAGTTTAAACCATGTAATAATGGTGTTTCCTTTAAGAATTGTATTTGAAGTTTCAGATTTTTCATTAATATAAGAGTTTTGCTACATGGTGAGGAAATGAGCGAGGAAACCAGCGAGTGGAGTGAGTTGGAGGGGGGGGGGGAGAACCACTCACCCCTTTGGAATGTGCGTGTTGATTTTTTTTGCACGCATTCTAAAGAAAGTGAATGGTTCTCGCCCCTCCACCTCACTCCCCTCACTGGTTTCCTCGCTCATTTCCTCGTCATTTAAAATTCCTGTTAATGTAATGGTTAAGGGCCTTTAAAATTCTACTCGCTTTATAAAAATAAAAATAAAAATAAATATAAAATAAAAATAAAAATAGATGACATGATCTGTGGAAAATATGTACAATTGAATGAAAGAGTAGGAAAATTTAATTCGTTTGAAGTATTTGTCAGATCAAGATGTGGCTATGGCTAGCTAGCCTGGTTGCTTAGCATATTTGGCAATGATGGTAAGCAGTAAATGCCACATGTGAGTGGATCAAGCTGTGTAGAATTTATGTTAGAATTTATGTCAAGATGAGGTCCCAGATTGGATTCAGGCAGGAAATTCATATCACATTGTAGAACCTTTCTACATAGTCTGAGGAGTCTCGGAAGATAGCACTAAGTAGCGTTTGGAGAGGGTGTTTAGCAGGCGTGTGTCAATTCTATCATTTTCTTTATCATCTCCAAATTTATGGAAATAAGGATAGAGTTGGCATTCACGTGCTGAACACTCTCTCCAAACACAACGACTTGGCTGAGTAGATTTTCTCCACATCGTATATAGATGTATGGTTGCTTTGCATATTTACAATCTTTGCTGTTATTTCTCTTCTAGATCATGAAATAATTTGTTAGAGAAAAGCAAACCCCATAACAAGGGGATGTAAACATCAGAATAGTGCTTGTGATATCCTAATGGGTGCTCTATGACGTGCATAGCATTATTTCTAATATTAATTCTAATATTAATCAGATCGTGTTTTTCGAGCTCGCATATTCTAATATTGTTAAGCTGACTTTTCGCTAATAATGAAGATTGAGTGATTAGCAATTGAATGCCCTACAAATTATTTTCGCTTTTCGCACTGTCGTCCATGATTAAGGATTTAGATCATAGTGCAGAGTTATCTTGGTTTTCGATTACGTGAACCTGTCAATGGAGTACCACTCAGTGGTATGCTTGTGGCGGATGGAATTGCAGATTCACGATTTGAACCATGTCAGTAACATTTTGTGGTGGGAGGGGTTGAGCGATTTAAAATTAATTTTTGTATAGAACCTTACTTATATCGTTAATTAGTACATTAAGAAGGTGTTTGTTTGAGTTAGAGATTTTAACTCTTATTAAGAGGAAATCTCTAATTAGAAATGTTGAAAAGTGTTTGTTTAGGCTTCAATTAAATCTTCAAACTCATAAAGTAACAGAGAGTTAAGAGGATGAAAATCATATTCAATATCTGAACCAGACATCCAATTATTTTTATCAAACTAGCTAAGGCCGATTCCTCAAGTTTGAAGGATTCCTTAAACAAATTCATCATTAAGGACAAGGCCGAAGTAGTTGAATCCTCAAGTTTATAGTATATATTCTGGTCAATGCAACGGAAACAAAAAACGAAGAAGATCATAGTTAAGACATCTTTCTTGTTAACTCCCCTCAACAAACCATCTAGGAACTAAGTCTGAAAATCCGTATTGATTCAGATCCCTAATTAATCAATACTCAACTATAAAATAAGTGTAAGTTGCTGATAAACCCTATTAATTAACCTATAATATATTGCTTAAGAGCTGCCAAGTATGATTAATAAACATTGGTGGACGGGATCTATTACTTTCTCCCTGAATAGAGGCGGCTGGTCATCTCATCTATGGCGTATTTGGTCAAATTTTCAAATTTTTTTTTTAAAGGTTCGTTGTAAACTGAATCAGAGTTTATGCAACAAATCATTGATCACATACCTTAGGATCCAAACTGATGGATTTTGGTGTTATACAATGTAAGTGGAAAACCAATCGATTTTGATAGAAAGATTGTAAGTATTGACAAGTGATTGAACAATCATCCAATTGTAATCGAACACGTGGCATCAATCAATCCTAATAGATGATAACCCGAACGGATCAAGTTCAAGTTAGGCCCAGTTCAGTCTATAAGTCGGGAGATCAAGCGTATATTGAACAAGCTCAATGTGGTTAGGAATCTAGAAGCTTGAATCAGGACAAGTAGGTCAAAACACAGGTCCTTGAGCTAGAATAAACCCAAAGCCCGTTTAGACCATTTCTGACCAAACTATGAGAAGGACACCGAGTCCTAAAAGGAAACAAGTACAAAATAAAATCTAGTCTTGAAACTTGAAAGGGTAAGAACCTTACAAGGACGTAACTTGATGAATGGATAATCTGAATAAACTTTTCTCCCTTTATTGCAATCAAAGGTAGAGTCAATGGTGTTATGGCCTAGTGGTTAGGGTTGTATGGGTTTGTTCCCCACGTCCTATATTTAAATTTCACCTGTGATATGATTACTCTCTAATAAGTGTTGACCTATAGGTCGTCCAAAAAAAGGTAAATTCTCTCATTATATGAGATGAACAAGAGAAATAACGTAGATATACAACCCTAGTTTTATCAAGTCAAATTCTACCAACTTGTTCGAAGCTAAACTCTATCATCAAAATGCATACAGTAGTCTTTCTTTAATTCACTTTTAATTTTAATTGTTTTGCAAGTCAAAATCAAGAAAAGTAAATTTGAACACATCAAGTATCCGTTTAGATTTTATGGGCATCTCATGATGGGGCCTATTATTAACTCTCAAAGTTAGTACCTCTGAAAAGATTGCATTAAAGTGGTACATCCACCCAGAAATATATTGTAATATCCTGTTGTGTTGTGGAGTTTGACCCAAAATAATGGTAGCTCTTTGTACACCCAAGTCTCCCTTATTCAATTTCTCCTCTCAAGTATGAACGACATTATTAGGTTCGTTTCTTTCAAACAAAAAAATGAATAATGTTGCACAATATAATTCCAACCTAATTTAATGTTGAATCTGGTTCCTTGATCTCTGGTTCGGATTGGGCAAACCCTAGCCGCCGTTTCGGCTCCTTGCCGGTTTCCTGCCGCTTGGGATTCCACTCCGATACAGAACGATTTTCGGTTGATTCAGACAGTGCAACGACGCGGGATCGGATTGGTGTTTTGGGCATTGCTCTCACCACAAGTGCATCCTTCTGAACCTGTGTCCGATTCGTCGTATCGTTCTGTTACGAGCGACGGCCTGTTACGACCTGTTACGAGCGACGGCTTGTTACGACCTGTTACGAGCGACGGCCTGTTACGACCCGGGGTTTGAGCCGCCGTTCCGATCTGTTTCGACCTGTTACGACCTTGGGTTTGATTCAAGCCGCGTTTCCGATCCGGCATCTGTTACGGCATTGAATATTGCTTTCCAGCCCCTGTTTTTGATTCCATAATTTGCTGGATGAGATGATCACGCAAGCCGCCAGTCCCACACCCACTGGTCCGGGTCATGGGGGTACCACGGATGGTATTTCGAAGCCTTCTTTTGCCCAGATTTTGGGGAAAATTTTGGTGGATGACACTGTCGAAACTCAGGTTGAAGGAACGAGATTCCGTAAGGAGGGGGCTCCAGCTATTGGCCTCACGGCTTCAGATGAGGTTCGTGGGGAAGCTTTCATGGAAAAACATGTCATTGTCCTCAAATTCTCTAGTTACCACCCGACTTTGACAGATATTCGCGATTCAATCCACAGGACTTGGGGAATTTTGGGAGACTTCTCACTGGGTTTATTGAATCAAAGACATGTGATAGTTCGACTCCAATCGGAGGTAGAAGCCAAGAAAGTTCTGTCGCGGGATTCATTTCTGATTCGAGGAGTTCGTTTTAAAGCTTTTCGCTGGCATGATGGTTTCAGTTTGAAGGAGGACCCAATCTCGGTACCCCTATGGGTAGAGTTACCTAACCTTCCTTTGCATTTATTTCATCCCCCTATTTTAAAGGCTATTGTCAATTCTTTTGGTGGATATTTGCGGATGGATGACCATACCCGTTGCCTCACTCGGCCGGGTTTTGCCCGTGTATGTGTGGAGATGTCTCTAGCTGAACCACTACCAAATAGAGTTTGGATTGATAGGGCTAACAACAGGGGTTTCTGGCAGAAAATTGAATATCCAGGTTTCAAGTATTGCGATTTTTGTTCTTTGATAGGACATCAAGAGGCCTTTTGCAGGAAAAAATTGGGTCTCAAGGCCAAGGTGGGAGACCCCGACTCTGGTAAAATAGAGAAGATGGCTAGGCCGCCAGTTGAGAACCAAACTTTTAAACAAAAATATGTTCCCATTCTCAAACAGGATAAACTTGCTCGGCCAACGGTCGGCCCGAGCGGAGCTAAGAATAGTAAGAGGGAAGAGTTGGTTGAGGATATTGGGGAGACAAGGCCGGCGGCCAAGGTTTCAGATACTATGAATTTGTCAAATAAATTTGCTTTGCTCAATGAGAACATGGCTGGGGATGAGAACGACTCAATGCTTCATGCTGGTGGTGGAAAGGTTACAGAAACTACAGAAGAATGCCTACTAGAGGCGGGGTACAATATCTCGGAGATTGCTAATGTTTTGGGTCTCTCCGCTCAACCAAATCAATCCTCGGTCGACTCACAATCCGGGGCCATAGGTGGCCAAGTTAAGGTCGTATGTCCGCATGATGACATTACACTCAAGCAGTTGGGGAACCCCGACGTTCCACGTTTTGAATCTCAGCCAGATCATGACCCCGTTCAAGTTGCCAGCAGCCCAGGCATTGCAAACAGTCCTAGCGACGCGATCAACCCAGTGAACAAACCAAGTCCGAATCATGCTGGCCCTAACCCCGCAATCATCACAAGTTCAAGTCTTAATAATGTGAGGAACATAGAGTTATGCAAATTTCCAGTGACGGATTCCAGCCCTCACATTGGCCCAGATAGTGTTCCAGGTTCAGGTCATGCTCTCACTAGTTCCGCGCTTCCGACCAGCACTTGCTCCGCTCCCGAACAGCCACTGCCTTGCCTCCGAACAGCACCTGTTTTGCCCATAAACAACACTTGTTCTGCTGCAAAACAGCACCTGTTTTGCCCCCAATCAGCACCGGTTCTGGCCCCGAACAGCACCGATTCTGCTCCTGAACAGCAACTGATTTGCCCTCGCACAGCACTTGTGCGCCCCAGCTCACCAGCACTTGCGCTCTCCAGTTCTCCGCTCCCGAACAGCAGCTCCTCTGCTCCCGAACAGCTCCTGTCTTGCCCCCGCACAGCACCTGATCTGCTCCCGAACAACACTTGTTCTTTACTCCAGAATACTACCAGCTCAGTTCCAGGATCAGATCCCAGTCAGGCAGCGCACCTCGAGTCTCCTCGGCTTCAGAATTCAGGTTCGTCCAGCCAGAACAAGGTCGGTATTGTGCAATTCAGCTCTGCATGCACACGGTCTGTCAGCCCCATTCCACCCGCATCGCTCAGTCTTGGGCCACAACCTCTTTATGTTCAAGGGGACGGGGGAGCTCCGGAGTTTGGGAAGGACATATCGAAGCCGACAGTGATGACACAGTTGACAAATATTATGGCCAAACGTGCTCTTTCCATGGCAACGGATAATGAATCCATGCCTCCAGTGGCTAGGAATGAGGTGGATGGGAGTTTACATGAAGTTTTCATCCAGCTGGTTGAGGAGAATCGTGTTTTGCAAAGCAAGAACCATTCAAAGTCCACTAATACCTTGATTCGCCCAACAGACGATAGTGACGAGGCGGTGTCAGACTCGGAGATGGGATTGGAACCACAAGCTATTACAGATTTAACATTGGGGTCTCTATCGGATAAGGAACAACAGCATATAGTCCAACCAGTGGTCCTCCCGGGCAAACGTCGCAAGACTAAGAAGGGTAAATCTTCTCAACGTGTTTAAGATGATGGAAAACTTTATGTTTTGGAATGCTCGTGGGGTCGGTAATCAGGCCACGAAGCGGAGATTGAAAAATATGGTGTTGGAGCATAAAATCAAAATTCTTATGATAGCGGAGCCTATGATTCCTGTTAGTAGATCAATGGAGATTGGCAACAAACTTCGTCTAGGGGGCTTTGCCTCGAATGATACGGTTGGGGGAAAAATATGGATCCTGTGGGATACTTCACTTGCTCTTTCGGTGCTGGAGATGACGGACCAGATCATTCATTGCCAGGTAAAGGATTCTAATTCAAGAATTTTTTTAATTTCGTTTGTTTATGCTAAATGTTCTGTGGATGAGAGAAAGGATTTATGGTTGAACATGACAAATTTTGCTGCTACCCATGACATTCCTTGGATGGTCGGCGGAGATTTTAACACTTATTTTCACTCCGGAGAGAAAGTAGGCGGTTTGGAACCATCCATGGCAAGTATGTCTCATTTTTCTGATTGCATTGACAACTGTGGTCTCATTGACTGTGGTTTCTCGGGCCCTCGCCTCACCTGGTGCAATAACAGGCGGGGTAGTGAGCGCATTTGGGCCAGATTGGATAGAATCTTTACTAATTCAGTTTGGTTAACAGATTTTGGTAGTCCAAAAGTAGAACATCTTAGCAGAACTTTCTCAGATCACTCCCCGTTGTTGGCCTCCATGCCGACTAACTCTAAAGTCGGGTATGTTCCTTTCCGTTTCCTTAATATGTGGACGACACATTCTGATTTTTTGGACTTGGTCAAGGACACATGGTCGACAGATATGGGTAATATGAGACCTATTGATAGAGTGGATGCCAAACTTAAAATGACACGACGAGTTCTGATACAGTGGAATAGGACGGTCTTTGGTAATGTGTTCAGCAGAATTCGTGCTTTGGAAGATGAAATGCAGCAGTGGGAAACAACTCTTTTGGCGGGTTTTGCGAATCACAGTAATACTGGGCTTAACGTTAATGCTAACTGGGATGTTCAGGCTTGCTGCAATTTACACCGTTGTCAGGCAGAGTATAGATTGGCTCTCAAACAGGAGGAACTTTACTGGATTCAAAAATCAGGTGAAAAGGAATTTAAGGAGGGAGATGCGTGCACTAAGTATTTCTTTGCTTCCACTAAATCCAAACAAAAGAGACGCGCTATTACTCAGATCACCTTACCGAGCGGTAGAATTATTTCGGATTCTGGTGAGATTCTTGATGGGGCTAATGAGTTTTTCTCTAATTTGTTGTCTTCTCAAGGTGCGGCTAGGGAAGATGTAGATTTGCTAAATTGTATCCCGACTCTGTTGGACCCTGGTGATTGTGAGACTCTGGTTAAACGGCCTTCCCTTCAGGAGGTCAGAGATGCTGTCTTTGACATACCCAAAAACAGTGCGCCTGGTCCGGATGGATTTACGGCTGGATTTTATCAGTTTTGCTGGGAGGTTTTAAGTATGGATATATGGGAGGCTGCTATTCAGTTCTTCGAAGGGGTTGCAATGCCGACGTCTTTCTCGGCGAATTTCTTAGCTTTGATTCCCAAAATTGATAATCCAGGTTCTTTTTCTGATTTTCGTCCAATCAGTCTGTGTAATGTGATTTATAAGATTTTTAGTAAAATCCTGTGCAATAGACTGGTAGATATCTTGCCAGGGTTGATTTCTCAGGAGCAGGGGGCCTTTGTTAAAGGCAGGTTCATTGGCGAAAATATTGGCCTGGCGCAGGAAATGATCAGAGACATTAATAGGAAGGTCTTTGGAGATAATGTGGTACTGAAAATTGATATGGAGAAAGCATATGATCGGTTGGAATGGAGTTTTTTGCTTAGAGTACTTAAAAAATTTGGCTTCACGGGTCGAATCAGTCATATCATTTCTAACTGTATTACTTTTTGTGGATTCTCGGTTCTGCTGCAAGGTGTATACAGAGGTTATTTCAAATCCACTAGGGGCATTCGGCAAGGAGATCCATTATCTCCTTTTCTTTTCATTATTGCTTCCGAAGTTTTGAGCAGAGGTTTGAAATCAGCATTTGCGACTGGCAAAATTGGGTACTATTATACTCCCAGGAATTGCAACCCAATTTCCCATCTTCTATATGCAGACGATACTCTTGTATTTTTAAATGGTAGAAAATCCTCAGTTTCAGGATGTATGGAATTCCTGCGATGTTATTGTAAGGCCTCGGGACAGAAAATAAATGAAGGAAAAAGCTCTTTTACTTTGGCTGCTCAGTGTTCAGTGGAGCGCATCGTTGCTTTAAAAAGTGGCACAGATTTTCAATTCCACACTGCTCCTTTGAAGTATTTGGGTGGGCCAGTTTTTCAAGGGAGAGTCAAAATTTCCTATTTTGAAGACTTAATTTCTAAGATTCAGGGTCGTATTCAAGGATGGAAGGCAAAATTATTATCCCCAGGTGGCCGTCTTATCTTGATAAAGCATGTTCTTAGCTCCATTCCGATTTATATACTTAGCACCATGTGTGTACCAAGGACTGTCATAGCTCGGATCAATAGATTGTTGGCGGATTTTTTCTGGGGGGATTGTGAAGGCAGACTTAAGAAAAAATGGGTATCATGGGAACATATTTGCTTACCACTGACGGAGAACGGTTTGGGTGTGCGTGACTTGACGATTGTGATGAAGGCTTTTCGGATAAAGGCTCTATGGAGGTTACTTACTTCAGACTCATTATGGGCTACTTTCATGAGGAACAAATACTGGCTACAAGGTGTTGGATTGTCCTGTCAATTTGCGAAAAGTGGGGCGTCTCCTTTTTTTAAAGAGATCATGCTCGGGAAAAATTTTCTTTTGAGCAATTCGTTTTGGCGTATTGGCATTGGGGATATTGGCTTCTTTGAGGAGAATTGGAACATGGTGGCTTCTTTCAAGCGATCGGCAGCATTGATTGAACAAGATTTATGGCCTTCAATCCGCGAGGTATCTTCTTCGAATTTTGAGTTGGTTCACTATGATCTTAGAAATTTAGCGCGTGAACTTTATGCAGATAGACTATGGAGTGAGCCTCATGAGAAGGACACGTGTCTATGGGCCCCAAATCCGAATGGCCTTTTTTCAATCCGGTCGGTGTACGATATGCTACGAAATCATGGCACGTCTAATGCTTTATGTCAAACCCTTTGGCACGACCTTTTGCCGTCCAGAATATCAGTTTTTGTTTGGAAATTGCTTCGTCGTGGCATACCAGTGGACTGTGAACTTTACCGGTGTGGTCTGAGCCTAGCATCTAGATGTCATTGCTGCACAGCGCCACAACAGGAATCGTTGAATCATCTCTTTCTAGACGGAGAATTGGCAAGGCAGGTGTGGAATCATTTTGACAGGATATTTGACATTCATACTCGACGCCCAGCAGAAATTTCTACGGTTCTCGAAATATGGTTTAAGAAAGCTAAACGCACTACTCAAACAGGTGTGTTATTTCTTCTTACTCCTATGTTCATTCTTTGGGAAATTTGGAAACAAAGATGCAAATGTTTTTTTGACAATGGCCAACCCAATTCGGCCTTTGTGATCCTGTATATTCGGCGACAGTTGCAACTAGCAAATAATTTCATTATTCCCAAGCAAGGCAGCAGTAATAAGGCTCTGTTACAGAATTTGGGGTTGGATGTGATCCCTGTTACAAGTAAGTCTGTTCGACTTGTTTACTGGCATCCCCCCCCGAAGATTTTGTGGCTCTTAATGTTGTTGGGACTTCTCGCAAGGATATGGCAGCGGGTGGTGTGGTTATTCGTGACTCTCGAGGCATTGGGGTTGTTGGAAAATATATGTTTTTCGGTTTGGTTTCTACTAACAAGGCGGAAGTTTTGGCTCTTTTAGAAGGAATTCGACTTTGCCTCGTTTGGGGTTTCAAAAAGGTGATTATTCAAACAGATTCTATATGGGTTTGTGGTTGGTTTAAAGATAGCTTAAAAATCCCGTGGCATTTAGAGAATATTTGGAAAGAATTTAAGGAGTTGACAATGACGATGACTTTGCACTGTCAACATATCTATAGGGAGGCAAACGCAGTGGCGGATGCTCTAGCCGTTAGAGCTTTCCATGATCTTGAGACAAGCCTTTTCTATGGGAGAGATCTTCCCAGGCGAATAAAGGGCATGTTGGGCCTTGATAGATTACATACGGCGTATCTTCGCCACGAGGATGACTAAAGACAGTTTAGGGATAGATTCTCAGATTGTTCCTCTCTAATTTAATATTTGGATTCAGATTTTTCGCAGTGACGCTGGGTGCATGCGATTGGGATGGAAGGTTTGGGCTGTGACTGCATGGATGCGGGGTTGTGGGTGTTCAGGGACTTTGCTTTCAATTTTTGTTATAAACCTTGTTTTTAGCATTAAACGCGGGTAATGTCGTAATGTACCCCCGCAATGATTTGTATTTTTATGGTTATTTAATAACGGTCTGGCATTCCATAGTTGCCCCTCCCCACTGGAGGTTAATTTAAAAAAAAAAAAACCTAATTTAATGTTGTAAATTCAGAGACCCAAGATCAATTACATAACACAAGTTTACATTGCAACGACAATTACACCAAATTACAACAATTATATAAACTCACAAATTTCTTACACACACAAGCACCTCCCCCCACACACATTTGAGCTCCTTGGAGCCCCTCATTGAGCTCCTCCAAGCTACTCTACAGCAACGATCAATGGCTCTATTTATAGGCTCACAAGGTTAATAGAGGAATGTTCTAGATAGTCTCAATTCTTGACATTTTCATCTCTTGTTCAATTCTTTTAGAGAACTTTACTCGGTTCTCTTTTCTCTTTCATCTTTTCTCTTTTCTCTTTTCTCAGTCCTACTAGAGAATTCATCTCATTCATTTTCTTCTCATTTTTTTCTAGAGGATTCTTGAAACATTAATCAAGTTGGTGTTGCTAATCTCAACATCAACTTGCTCATCTTTATCATCTTGCTAATCTTCACGTTCACACATTGCGCTCCACTATTATCAGGACTCCTCCAATATCTCGACCAATTGGTTCATGGATACAATTTGCATACATCATGAATTTTGTGTGCTCCCTTGACACTATCACTCAAAGTGTGCTCTCTGACACAACCACACAACATGCTCATGGCACAACGAGGCATCGTCTGTCACTTTGATTAAATTTTAAAACCATTTTTCTACGGTATGGTAACATAGCTCAAACGTCTCGTCTCACAATCGACTCTACGATCCCTTGTCGTAGTCTACATATCTTTCATCACCCTGCCTACCAGTCCTCTCATGGGGACCCACTATGTCTACGTACACGAACACACTGTGTCGACGCTTGACATGACACCTCAAATCTGCCTTCACTTGTCCATGACCAATCGGCTTCACAATCTCCAAGAACAGCTCCTCAAAAGTATACTCTGTATGAAAAGTACCCGAACATATGAATAGTAAACGATGACAGTGTCATTTTCCAATGAACAGTGTTGTCGTCTTCCTATGAACAATACCATCAATCAGTGAACAGTACCCGCCCGGCCCTTGATACCAAATTGCTAGAAACTTCCTACCCATGGATCGAATACAAACACTCAATTTATTGATCAGAACAACAACACCCACAAATTACACATCACTTCTTGTAATCTCACACACTCATACAATGACCCAAGCCTAAGACTTCACTTCATTCACTTGGATGCCTTAAATATAAATAACTTATGACTATTTATAGATGAGCAAGGAAAGTTCTAGATAAAAGATAATTCTAGAGATGTTATCTAAAGAAAACTCTAGAGAAACAATGGACCTCTTTCTCTAGATTATTCTACCACCTCCTAAAATATAGTTTTTTAGAATTCTCTGGGACAAGATACAAATGATAGTTGTTTCTGATACCTTGTAGTAAATTCAGGATCAATTACATAACACAATTTTACATTACAACAATAATTACACCCAATTACAAAACATAAACTTATAAATTTCTTATACACACATTTGAGCTCCTTGGAGCTCCTCCAAGCTACTTTACAACGATGGCTCCATTTACAGGTTCACAAGGTTAGTGGAGGAAGGCTCTAGATAGCCTCAATTCTTGACATGTTCATCTCTTGTTCAACTCTTCTAGAGAACTATATTTGGTTATCTTTTTCTATTTTCTCATTCATTTTAGGGAATTCATCTCCTTCCCCTTATACTCATTTTTCTAGAGGATTCTTAAAACACTAATCAAGTTGGTGTTGTTAATCTCAACATTTAATTCAATTGGACTATGAGACAAAACCATCGATGAAAGGTTGCCAATGACAAATAACTATGTCTTGATTCAACTCCGAGTAAGAAACAAGTTCAAGAGATGATATTTGCTAATGTGAGTTTCTTCATAAGTCAAACTTCATGTTCATTCATACAAAAATTGTGTTAAAAAGTTATAATTAGAACTCTTATGCTTCAAAATTCGTTTATGTCGATTTTTGACCTGCAAAGACGAACAATGGTGAATCAGAGACCACTGCTGTGGTGCCCAAAGGCACTTCGACTTTATTGACTCTACCGTTGATGGCGTGATGGAGGGGGAGATTTCGCTTATAATATTATCGGTCCATGAATGAGTCTTCTATGACACTTGGTTCACTCTGGGACCCAATACTTGATTGAACCAAGAGGCATGCAATTGGACCTTGGGCCTGCTACTGCCCAGAGGTATGTATTCGGGTCTTATTGTCCTGGGTCAAACTTCAAGATTTGTACCATGTTGGGCTCATGTAATATGAGCTTGAGCACCCGACTTACGGGCTGAATAGTAATTAGCTCAGGCCTGAGTTTGACCCGATTTGAGCCTGTCTAAGACCAGGCTAAAACTTGGTGCTGATCCATGCCACGTGTTCGGCTGTGATCGGATTACTGTCTGATGTATCATCAAACTCTAGACAAGGATCCTCGATAGCCAATTCGATCTAAGACAGATCAGGGCTCGAAATTGGACACTGCCACAGTCCAATCCAGCAGGCCTTGTTTTTAATTGGGCTCAGGTCCAATTGACACCAGTTCAAGGCCCATGTTATCCATTCGTTCCTTATCTGTTAAGTTCCAAACACATGGTTCCCGCGATTTCTCTCTCTCTCTCAAATGAAACTTTTTCAATCTCTCTGAAACCCTAGAAACCCAAAAAATGGCGAGTGTAATCTTTCGCTCAAGAAACCCTAATTTCACTCTAAATCAAAATCGAAGTCACTTCGATCAATCAAAACCTCCGAGAAACCCTAATTTCATCAATCGCCTTCGAACGGTCCCCAAATCATCGTCGCCTCAAAAGAACGCTAACAATCAAACAGAGAAAGTAAAGAACCCAATTGAACCAATCAAGAACCCTAGAAAACCCTCCGAAACCAATCCGGTTTCTCGGATTCTTCTTCAATTTAGGGTTTCGGAGTTCAAATTGGACGATCTTGGATTGGAGATTTTCTCGATTGCCTTGCCTGCAGCTCTGGCTCTCGCTGCTGATCCCATTGCGTCTCTCGTTGATTCGGCTTTTGTCGGTCACGTTGGTACGTTCAAAATTTATTTAATTTTTGTCTTTTTTCTGTTCAATTAGCAGCACTAGGTTTTAGGATAAATTCTATTGCTATGAGAAAGAAAAGATAGAAATTTGCATTCTTTTGTGTTGATGGTTCTCTAAAAGTTGGGTAATCAAAGAGAGATGAGTGTGATCACAACTAGCGCGGAGCTCCAACGACTGTGTCTGGTTGCTCCGATAGTTGTTTTGAAGAAGAAGAAGAAGCTTGTACCTTGTACCTTGTGTTGGAGATGTTGGCTCAACATAGTCCCATATCAAGTAGTGAACAACATCATTTGAAGTATATAAGGATTGGATATGTCTCTCATTAGCGACCATACCTTTTGGCAGCAGTTGAGAATATGATTTTTTAATCGTAAACAACTATAAACCCAAAAGAACCAGATTCTGTAAACAGAAGGCCTTGTATACTGCGATGTGTGATTTGATCGAAATTATTATTTTACAGATTCGAAATGAGAAACTGTCATCTCGCTCAATCCGTAGTTGAGCCCATGTAGGTGAAGATTGTGGTTCGGGGGAATACCTTCCTCCAAGGTGGAGATTGTTGGATAGAAAATTTTATATACTAATGAATTTTGGAGAAGTTCATGTGGTGGAAGGACTTGATGATCCTTCTCGAACCATCTCTTTATTTACATCAAGTGATGGTGGATGTGAATCAAGTCGTAGTAGAGTTTTCAGTAGCCAATCCTATCTCGTAGAGCCTTATAATGATTTGTTTAAGATCCTAGAACCAAAAAAATGATGGTTTCAAGGTTTTCAAGCTGGCTTTTGATGGGTGTAAGTGGGTGCAAATTGAAAATATAGGTGAGCATTCATTGTTCGTGAGCCTTTTTAGTAATTTTTCAAGTATTGGCATCCAATTTCTCTGGATGTGAAGGAAATTGCATCTACTGCGCTCTTGATGATGTTTATGGACCACATTGTCGCGTTGGTGTCTTCAATCTGCAAGATGATACTACTCAGATATTTTCTCCCAAGGACTACAAGTCACTTTGTAGAGGCCTTCCCATTTGGTATATATTTGAAGCAAATTCATACTTACCCTGAATGAAATTCGAAGATTTATCCGAGATTTGGTTATTTATTTCTTAATTTATTATTTAGTTGGCTTGTGCCAGCTCATAAAGTTTTTTTGTTTTTGTTTTGTTTTTAATATAAGGATGGAGTCCCTGCACCTGCAACCCTAGCTTACCTTGTGCAAAGAAAGAATTATTCTCTTAGTTCAGGTGTATTTTCTATGGAACAAATTATAAGTACCCATTTTTTATGGCATTCACAATTAGATTTTCTAAGTAATTAATCTTGTTCCTACTGTTTTCTTTATGGACTTGTAATCTTGACGATTCAATGGTATTGTGTGCATGAATTGTCCTTGTGATTGAGCAAGAGGGAAATTTCCATTTTGTATAAACTTTTTAACTTTCACACTCTTTGTACATGGTGATTGATTTTGTAGAAAATAAATGTTGTAGATGCCTACATTTTTCAAATGCAGACCAAACAAATGAACCCCATTTGATACTGTTAGAAATTATTTGTTAAGAAATGATGCAATATCTTAACTAGTAACAATTTTTGTTGACCCGATATACATGATGCTTTATTTATTGTTTACTTTTTTTGTAATTTTACAACTGTAAACATTAGGATGATGAATATGTTAATGTACTGGAAGACATGAACTTGGAGGTAAAGCTTATCAGATGAATGTTGATCCTCTTACGTGACATTTTTACTACTGAAGACCAACAAAGAAATATAAGATACTACAAAAGTACACTTATATACAAGGATGCACGGACTCGGGTACGCGCGTCGTATCGGATACGGATATGACACGGCGACTCGGCAATTTTCAAAAAACTAGGATTCGGGGACTCGGCGACACGTCAATCAAATCTTATTTATTTTTTTATATTTTATTAAAAAATTATTAACATAATGTCATAAAATAACTCAAAAACAATAAAAAGATGCAATAAAGATTGATAGTTCCATACATAACTCAAAAATATCAACTTTAAATCCCAAAAAATGGAACGTCAACAAAATAACATAAAGTACTATTGAAGACTGACAATTATTTACGTCATTACGTGTTGCAAACTTGCAGGTAATATTGCTAGAATAGTAGAATATTTTACGGAAAATGGACAAGCCGAAAAGGACAGGAGAAGAACTTACAAGAAGAGAAATATTGCAGCTACCAGCTAGTATTGATGTGGCAAAACACCAAGAAATGAATTGATTCTCTAAATTCTCTGCATTCAAACTGCCATTAAAAAATGATGAAGAATTAATTTCTACTGAAAATGTTGCTTAGCTTTATGCACTAGGAACAATCAATGACATGCAAAGATTTTGATAGGTTACAATTCAAATTTCAAAGCCATCTAATCAGATGCATACCTCTCCAGGATGCCGAGTGTTCATAGCATGAACAATTGAACATCAAGCTTGTAGTTATGTTGTGGAATCAAATCAACTGTGTCTGTGATGCTGATGCAGAACACAAAAAAATAGGCTAATAATCAGTGAATCACACACAAAACACAAAAAAAAAAAAAAAGCAAGAGAGACGAAATGAGATGGAGAGACGAACACGAACATTAGATGCTCACTTCCATTGTTAGATGATTTTGATTTCTCCATCTCATTTTGTCGCAGAATCATTGAGATTTTTTTTTTGCCAACAAAACACAAAACAGTAAAACACCAACAGTGAGAGTCGAGTGAGAGAGTAGAGAGACAAACCTGGTCCTCGGTTCCTCGCCTCCTCTGGTTCCTCGCCTGAGTCGCCCGCCTCCTTCCTCGGTTCCTCGCCTCCTCTGGTTTCTCGCCTCCTTCTTCGGTTCCTCGCCTCCTTCCTCGGTTCCTCGCCTCCTTCCTCAGTTCCTCGCCTCCTCGCCTCTGTTCCTTGCCTCCTCGCCTCCTCGCTCTCTGTGTGTTTGAAAAAGCAGGCAATAGCAAAACGAAAAATCGAGATTTAGGTTTTATATTAGGGCTTTTGATCCTGACCGTCGGATCGTATCAAGATCTGAAAAAAAAAAATTTAGCAAACGAATGCGGACCGTGTCCGGACCGTATTCATTCCGTATCCTGACCAGGTCAAGTTGACCGACACGTTGACCACGTGTCGAGTGCGTATCCGACGCAAATCGCACGCGTATCCGTATCCGACTCGCGTTTTCATGTATTTGGCAGGATTTTTCCGCGAATCCGTGCTTCCTAACTTATATACGAAGTTGTTGAGTTTTATCTTTGAACTTCTTACAGAAATATAAATGAATACAAAATATCTCTTCTTTACGGATTATCTACGGTATTATCACTTCTCTTCCCTAATCCTATGTCATTATCGCTCCTCTTCCCTAACTGCATTATTGTTTCAGAGAAATATATTTAAGTGTTTCCTGTCTCAAAATTTTACCATATGCCAAATATCTGACTAGGACTTTACCCCAATTTAGAGTTATGTTTGGATTCGAGGTCATTGTAGAGTGGGCGGATTATATGTCAAACCTGATCTTCCATCATTTCCCTTGGGCTGCTTTGTTTCGTGGTTCATTGTATCGTGGATTAATCCCAGTTACATGGAAACTCTTCTTGGTGGTCGGCATTCACATCATCACTCACTTCCATTAGGAAGCATATATAAAAGATCCTTTCTTCTCTAATTGTTGGGTTTATGGAACGAAAGGAACAACTGCGTGACTGCATCTTCAACTATAAAAGCTTGAGTTAGTGCCTTGATTTTGGAAGTGGTGGGCATTGTATGGTGTTGGGTTTCATCTAGCCCAATATGATGGGCGATTCTTTTGGTGCATTGCATGTAATTGATTTCTATCGCATGAAAGCTGTAATTTGAGTGGCTGGTTTGTATTTTATCTCATATCTATGACTTTGAACCTTTCCAAAAGATTAATTGTACATCATTATTTGTTTTGTAGGATCTGTTGAATTGGCAGCAGTTGGAGTTTCACTTTCGGTCTTTAATCTGGTGTCAAAGTTGTTTAATGTTCCTTTGCTTAACATCACGACCTCCTTTGTTGCTGAAGAACAGGCGATGGCTAGAGAGAACAATAATAATTCTACTGGTATCAAAGCTAGTTAGAACCACACCTGATTTCATTTATATATATTAGCCGATTCCCGTTTATATCAGAATTTTCTTGAACTGAAAGTCACTGAAATTTTCTTAACAGCACCTGCTTCTCTCAAGTATATGTACTGAAAATTTTATCACCTTTTCAGGCAACAAAGGATTTGATTCCATGCCTATGCTTCAAGAATCCCTGAGTAATGGCAAGAAATTTTTTCCTGCGGTATCCACTTCTTTGGGATTAGCTGCTGGTCTTGGCGTCGTAGAAACTGTCGCTCTTTCCACTGGATCGGGTTCCCTAATGAATATTATGGGTATACCTGTTGTACGTAGAGCTAAGCCAATTATTTAAATGCATTTCTTTGTTGTTATATTGCTATTATCTGTTGTTATATTATTATTTATATTTTGAATGCGATGAATGACTTGTTCTGGCCTTCAAGGGCTGTTCGGTTGGATATGTAAAATCCTAAGGTTCATTTTTGCTCCACAAAAAGGAAACTATAAGAAAGTATAACAGCTATTGAATGTTATCATGGGTGTTCTTTGCATTAGGTCAGTTTCACCTTACATATCAAATCTCTTGAGTTTGTCAATTTGTGTTTCTTCAGAATGTATAAAGTTAGACAATTCATCAGCTATATATGCTAGTATTCTTTCTTAAATATCAAAAATTTGGTTTAATAGTTCAATGTGTACATTATTTTACAGGATTCAGCAATGCGCTTACCAGCTGAACATTTTCTTACTTTGAGGGCCTTGGGAGCTCCTGCTGTAGTAATTGCACTTGCTGCACAAGGAGCTTTTCGTGGATTTATGGATACTAAGACACCGTTGTTTGCAACAGGTAGCTAGCTAATCTTTCTATCCATCCTCTCATCATTGGTTTATGACAAACAAGTTTGCTTGGTGATTATTTGTTGAATGATGATCCCTTGCATTCACGAAGAAGAGGCCACTTGGTAGTTGAATCAAAGTGGTTCTACGTGAACAAGTTAGTATAATAGTGCATATTGTTATGTGATGATCCATTATTTAACAAGTGAAAAACTGAAAACTAGGTTCTTGTAATTGAACAGAACTGATTCTGTATCTTTTCATGTTTGACGGCAGACAATTAGAACTATGATACACATTTCCTATCATGAAGTTAGACCCCTGCTTTCCATTGTGTTTTTCAAGTTTGGTTAGACATCTTTTGTTTCTCAATCTGATGGGGTTTCATGGACCAATTTTAGAGTCATCCCAATTGCATAATGCTTATCGTTTAGACAGATTTTTGGCCAACCAGTAAGTGATCATAGCCATTTTATCTCTTCATTCATTGTCTTGTTTCTATTGATCGAACTATATGAAAATGCTTTCCAAAAGATCAAGCAAATCGGCTGGTAAAGCTTATTTGTTTAAGTTAGTCTTCTCAACCTTGAAGTACTAATCCTTCTTGTGTGGATGGGTCGATTCCACATATCATATCTTCAGCTTTGAGTTACTCATGTATTTTTCTATGCTGAATGTATTCCTTCTAACCAAGTCAGGTCTGTGCTTTAAGAGAATTGGCAATTATTAATACTATTTGTTTCTCCCATGTGGCATAAAATATATAGTATCCCAAGGAAACCTGATAAATGACCTCTTATTCCGGTTGAAGGCCCAATGGCCATATCTGACTGTTGTACTGTCAATAGCCTATCATTGAATGATTTCACTTTCGGTTGGAGTGCTTCGGCTTATGCTTTCTTGGTGCTAAACATATTAATTAATGCATTAGGCACTGGTGTCGTGTTAAACATACTCTAGAAATGAGGATCATATATGATTTAGGTGATAAATAAAATGTATCATGGGTTCCAGGAAGTAGACAATGGTTGACAGTTTCCTTGATAATTTTCAGTAATATAGAACTCATACTCATACTCATACTCATGATGAATGTCAGAGACTTTCCTAGTTGGATAGTAGTACATTACCGCTTTCTTGTTTCAGTTATTGGAAATTTGCTGAATGCCATTCTGGATCCCGTTCTGATATTCTTCTTCGGTTTGGGCATTGGCGGTGCTGCTGTTTCTACTGTGATTTCTGAGTACGTCGGGAATGTGGTAAAATAATTGTTGTTGCAGTAATCACTTAGCATTCTTATTGTCACCTGTAACTTTGGTCATATGTAACTTACTTCTCTTGGACTTTATCTTCAGATATTTAATTGCGTCTATACTGATTTGGGAGTTGAATTCAAAAGTAGTACTCGTCTCTCCGAAAGTCATTGGGAAGGGGATCTCCCGGTATCTAAAATCTGGTAAACTACTAAAAATTAAACACTTCTGCTTATTTTCTTCCCAACTAAAATATATATAAAAAATAAAATTAAAAAAAAAACCCCTCCTCCCTCCCATTTCCTCTCTCTCCCCCCCCCCCCCAAAAAAAAGTTTCTAGGTTCTTAGTTTACATTGTTGTTAATGGGAGAGCTCACGTCGTCATGAAGTTCTGAAATGGTTTAGGTACCAAGACGTGTCCGCTACAACACAAAAATATGCAGGAAAGAAAGGAATTAAATGATAAAGAGCTGTACAGTTTATCTGCTATTGTTATTGAACTTTTTGATTGAAGGAACTTCATGGAAGGTTGCCCACATGTTACAAATCTTTCGGCAGACTCAAATCTACTTTTAATTGGTCACATCTCACATGCTTTTCATATATAAATTGTGTAATTCAACCATTTTTTTGTATCGAACAGACAAAAATATAAATAGATATGCCGTCTAATGTCATGTTTGTGATGTCAAACTTCAGCCTCAAAATATGCTTTTACTGACTTCAGTGGTCAAACCGAACTTGCGTTGCCAATATTCTTTAATTACTTGAAGATCACACTGCATCAATAAAGAGCAGACCTAACCATATTTCAATTAAAAAAATAATGTAACTATGCATTTTGGATTAGTTTTCTTATAAGTAATCATCAATTTTTTTGTCCAGGTGGGCTTCTTATTGGTAGAACCGTAGCAGTACTTTTTACTATGACACTAGCAACATCAATGGCTGCACGTCAGGGGCCCATTGCTATGGCTGGTCATCAAATTTGCCTGGAGGTTTGGTTGGCTGTCTCTCTACTTACTGATGCTTTAGCACTTGCTGGTCAGGTAAGCACTTTTCTGTTTCTTCTGCACTCCTAGTTTTTTATTATATTGGTTTTTACTCGAAGCATCTTATTGTATGAATTATTGATGAAAATTATTAAGATAAAATAGCGTGTAACTTGTCAATTGAAAATTTGATAGTGAAAGAACACGAAATCTGGATAATACCAATACCTATTACAGGTAGAATGACACAGATCCAAACAAATAACTCTCATGGTCTAGAATCTAATATGGACTGATTTACTTGTGTAAGATTTCACTGTGGTATCACTATTGAGATCCACAGGTAATAGTTTTAGAGGAAACCTAGGAATTTGGCTATAGGAAGCTCAATTGGCATCATATTTGAGGACAACCTTGCACCTCAGTTGAGTTGGGGCTATGATCCTCGAACTGAATAACAGTAAAGCTCAGGAGGAGGCCGCTAGAGCCATCAAATAGAAGGTGCAGATACCCCCTATATGCGTTGTTTGTTTGCGCCGTTCCCAACTTGCCACTTTCCACATCATGGATTGTACCACAAATTTCATTTTTGCAGTTAGTCTTGGCATCTCTAACACATGCAAGTATGCTCTATCTTAATGGAGGAAGCATTTTAATATCACTTTTATTTATTTATTTTGAATATTTTTTTTTTTCATATTTTTGTGTGATACCAAAATGGTTGAAATTTTTTGAACTTTATGACAAGGTCCCAACATCATACCTATGACAGTGCATGCATATGCATGCTCATAACCCAGACAAAAATGCTTATTATCATAATCCTTTATCTTAATACTGGTTTTTCTAGTGAAAATGTCATCTGAATGAGACAAGTCCTTCAACTGATCTCGGTTGATGTAAATGAACTATTTAAGTTAAGCTGTATCTTACTATCTTATAAGTTTATTTATGTAATTTATCTTGCATATTATCTTAGCTTATCATTCATTTGTCAGTAGACCTTCAGAGCTGACATGCCAGAAATGAAAACATATACCCTACCCTTTCGGCTTCAAGCGCAAGTACTGGTGCAAGTGGAGTCAACTTGTTTAGACAAAAACGTCGCCCTTGTTTCCCTTTTGTTGTATGTTTATGGTGGTCAGTAGTTGGTTCTGACCCTTGTGTACTCTTCTGGGGGTGTCAAAGCTTCAGGTTATTGATCTCGAAGGAAAGGGTGGGTTATCGGTCGCTTATTTGGTTTAGGAATAAAAGATTGAAACATGGGTGAGAACTGATAAGTAGAATTCATAAGTGCTTCCTTGATCTCATGCACCCGCTCCTCATTCATGAATTTATTATATGCGGGTCTAGTTTTCCAAAGATAGTCAATGACATTGTAAGTTTATTTACCTTGAACATATTGGTTGCTTCACAATATAAAGAGGAAACTCGTCATTAATATTTATAATATATTTGATCATCATTGGAAATTTTGTAATGCTTTTGAACCAAGTAACAGAGGTAAGGGCATATGTTCGTGACGCTCCACATTCATTAGAAGACTGATCCAAAATTTAGTAATTCTGAAGAAGACATAAATGCCACTATGGGGAACCATTGTCTGAGGAAAGCTATACTAGTGTATTGTTTGTTCCTTTTCATCTTAACCTCGTTAACAATTTTCTTGCGTGGGCATGTAGAAACTGACTGAACTTGAATGCTTGAAACTTGTCAAAATGTGTGCTCTAACTTATTCTTTCCCATGTTTCTTGTACAGGCCCTTCTTGCAAGTGGGTACTCTCAAGGGAATTATACACGTGCACAAGATGTGATCTACAAGGTTTTACAGGTCAATACCATCTCTGATGTCAATATGTTTTGTCCTTGGATTTAGTTTCTTACATCTTTTTCAGAGTATGCAATAAGTTGTAGGTCTGTTTTAATTCAATCAGATTAGTTTAGCAACTGGAACTGCTTTGGCTCTCATCCTGTTCCTTGGTTTTGAAACCTTCAGTCGAGTCTTTAGCACTGACACTGCTGTTCTGGAGATTGCAAAGTCAGGCATTTTGGTAAGAAACTTCTTTAAGATTGTTTGCACGAAAAATGATACCGTGGTAAATGTGGAATAAACAATAGCATATTGGCCCTAATGAGCAACGATATAAATTGGCCCAGATGAGCAGCAATATCATACTGGCCTAAATGAGCATCCTGGCCTCAGTGACCAACATGCAATGGGCCACACCCACCTTGCAATGGATGTCACAACTGTATTGGGATCTAATAACTATCACAAATTATCTTTCTTTTGGAGTAAATGGCGATTTAAAAATATTCCCATTGCCTGGGTTGGGGTGTAATAACCATCATAAATTTACTTTGTTTGCTATATCTTCAATTTAGGGGCCATTCTCAGTCCCCCTTTTGAAAAATATTTCCTTTGATGACTTGTCATTAATTTGTTAAATCTCAAATATTTCTCATCCTTCTTCATCCTGTACGTTAGTCAACTATTTCACTTGCTTCCTGCTTCTTCTAAACGTTTTTCAGGAATATGCTTTAAAAGATTCAAGACAGTGTTCTGAAACCTTAAGAGTATCTCACAGGTGTATGAACCAAGCAACATTCATCTCTTAGGACCATGGTTTTGCCAAGTATGGGGATACACAAGGAATTAGGCTTGTAGGGTAAAGAGAGTACAGTGCCGTAGTACAGAAAGTACTCTTGCAGCAGCAAATAAACTCAAAAATAGATGCTGTGTGCAATCTTTGGGCACTGTCTCTAGAGAAAGATAGTTCCTGCCATGGGCCTTGTCAGCCATTAACAAGGAATAACTAATAACTGCAAACAGTGCACAGCATCTCCCTGCGTTTTTTTACAAACAGCCACTAACAAGATCAGCTTTCTCTCCATTTCAGACACTCTCTGTGATCTTTCTCGTTCCTCCTCCTCCAAGCTTCTTTCTTCCTTTCCCTTACCTACTTATCCACCAACTCACTGCATCTCCTATGGATGGGATTATTTAAGTTTTTGGAAGTGAATGTTATTTCATCTAGTGGCCCACAAAATGTTGAGCTCGTCTCTTTTACAATTAGTATGGTTGTTGACTGGTTTCCCCCATATATGTTGAGTTTTCAAGCATTTTTATTCCATGCACTAATGATTGTGCATAAAAAGTAAATACATGTAGGATGCAGATGTTTATGTATTGGCTGCTTCATATATACAGATGATTTATTTAGTGGTTTCTGTTACCCCAGCATCTTCATACCTTATACACATTGGAGCCTTAAGATACCTTAGGAAGAAGATCCAATACTGACACATCTTAGCTTAGCAGTTTGTTGCTGGATCACAGCCAATGAATGCCCTTGCTTTTGTTATCGATGGACTCTACTATGGTGTATCTGACTTCTCATATGCTGCATACTCAATGGTATGTATTACTTTTAGTTATAATTCTTTTAGCAGCTGCCTATAAGTTTGTAGGAAGAGTGCTCTAACATCAGGGTAATCTTGCTCAGTTGTTCGTTGGATTGATCACATCACTATTCATGGTAGTAGCTGCTCCAGTATTTGGTCTCGCTGGAGTTTGGATGGGCTTATTTCTTTTCATGACCTTGCGAGTGGTTGCAGGACTTTGGAGGTAACTTGATCTTTATATAAACTCAACATAGGTTACTCATATTCTAAGTTTGAAAATTATATGATCAGTGATGTCTCAAGTTGGATGTACCCACCAAACTGAACACTGATGAGTTACAATAATAAGTTCAGTGGTTTTGATAAATTGTACATACACAATTCTTATCTCATGTAATCGATATTTGCATCTTTCAGGCTTAGTTCCAGAAGTGGACCATGGGAGACAATCTGGTCAGATACTGACCAAGTGATGACAGAGTAACTGAGGTAGTGTCAATGGCTTCTGAGTCCATGCATGCCTCTTGAGATTGTCATCATGGTCATTTAACACAATGAATATCGATGGGCATTTGTGAATACACCAGACAAGTTTTTCTTGCTACACTTCAGGAGTCGCAGGAACTGTAACATACTGACATATTATTGAGCTTGGTGGAGCGCAACTGACACATGATAGCCAGGAGCCAAGCATCCCAATACAACGAGCTTTACTGGTCACGGATGTCGTCTTCATTTCATTATTTATCATCAGTGACAACAAGCCTGTCATCAAAGACAAAGCCCAGTGCTGAGGCTCCTTCAAACCATTTTATAAATTATGTGATATACGCTCAAGTTGCATATTGTACTGTGAATTTCCATTGGAAAGAATGGTTGTGACTCCCTCTTGAGAGGGGGAGTGGAGTCCACAATGACACTTCCATTTGTGCTAAGAGACACTATTGAATAGCTACGATTTGGGTTCAGTAATCACAAAATAAGCGTTTGGTTGGCTTTTCACATGCTCAACTACTTCCTCAGTTCAATACTAATTCAGTGATCCAAACATAATACATAAAGCAACACATTTGTTGAGCTGAAGCTCAACGAGAACTAACTAATCACATGACAATGACCACATTCATAACAGGTTTCATGTCCACACTGAGTTTAGGCACAGTTGGAGAACAAAACCCCTGCTTCACAAATATACACACTACTGAACATCCCTGGAAGTATGGAACAACTGATTCAAGACAGTGAATAATACCACAGATAGTAGGAAACAAAACTTATATCAAGAACTGAAGGTAATCATCCGGAAGTTTCAGTTGATAAAAAGTAGTACTACCAAAGAGAACCTGAGTAGAATTCCAGTCTTCTTATCTACAAGATATTTGATTCATTTCTCTGTTAGAAGTCAGACATATTTACAACAAAAGAATATCTGATCATCATTTTTTGACTCAACAAAGTAAGGCACACGCCCATCTCATCTTTTGGTCCTCTCTCAATGGACCAATGTTGGGAGGATATAATACTGTCATCCCAACAACAGAGAACTTGAACTATTTCAACAACAACTACTGTCAAATGAAACAGACACACACTACCTATGTTCTTTGTTTACACAGTTTTAGAGAGAGAAATCAAAAGAAAGGGAAGACAAAATGAACAGACTCAGTTTCTAATCATCTACAACACAACACAACACAGCACAGCACAACACAACACAACACAACTAAACTCAAAAAACAAGATCATCAGGGAACCCCATATCAAAGAGCCCCTCATGGTTGTTTAAGAAATCAAAACTATAGTCGACCGCAGACTGCGCTTCCTCCATATGCTGCAAGCTTCCCAGCAATTTTGCATCCGGGTTCTGCATTTGGTATGACAAATCAGTAGGACCAGCACCACTCCCACTAGTACCAGCCTGTTGCCTTGTCTGATCATTAGCAGAGAACCCCATTTGCTGCACATTCTCATCCTTCAATGCAAAATTGTTGTTGTTGCCACCAGATGAATCAATGGTCTGAAGAAGCTCATCTACATCAAACATGTCATCAACACACAAATCCTGCAATCCCTCTTGAGTAGGAGGAAACCCATCGAAGTAATTCGAATCCATGATCCCAATGTTGTTCATTTCATCTCGACTATTAGAACCAAAACCATTGAACTCATTAGCCTCCATGGCACTACTACTACCATTCCTGAATTCACCTTCATTAGCACGAAATTCATTGAAGAAGTTAAACCCCATGACAGCTCCACCAACCTCAATTGGCTCAGTCTTCACTGTAGTAACAGCAGTAGGAGCTTCAACAGCTGCACCAGACAACCTTTCATCCACACCCAACATAGGCAACTCAGACTTCACATTATATTCCTCACACTCTGAATGATTTGAAGTAGTCATAGTGGACTCAGAAGTTGATGTAGTAGTAGCACATGAAACAGACTCGTTCGATTTCGACGACAATTCCTTTGAAAATCCAGGCAAATTAAGCCTGGCACAAGACCCATACATGGCTTTAGCAGCTTCATCATAAGCAAGAGCAGCTTCAAGCGCAGTTGCAAAAGTACCCAACCAAAGCCTACTACCTCTATTGGGCTCTCTAATCTCTGCAACCCATTTGCCCCAAGTCCTTTGCCTAACTCCTCTGTAGTTGCAATGAGAGTTCTCAGGTCCTCCTTTCCCTCTCATGCAACCCTTCTTGGAACCCTTTGCAGGCACCTTTCGAGCTCGTTTCGATCCATCGTTGGAACATTCGATCTGGTCGTTCAAATCCTTCCACTTCGCGAGAGTCTCCGCTATTGAGTTCGACCCATTGCGTCTACTTCGCGATTTTCTCTTCCTGATACATCCATCAAACATCATAATCAGTATACAAATTCATTAAACTACAAAATCCTCAAAAAGCACACAATTTGTTTGATCAAATGCCCCACACTGAAACACCAAAAACAGAGCAAACCCCAAACAAGAACCCCAATTCAATTTTCTCCAAAACACACCAACCCAGTCCCTCAAAACAAAGTTTTCATCCAAAAAATCACAAATAAATTAAGAAAACAATAAACCTAGCTTCCTTCACCACACACCCAAAAGAACTTCTTAAAAAAACCCAGAAAACAAAGAAAACTCAAAATCCCTTTCAAAATAAGACCATTTCACAGAAACCCAAACGATTTCAAGACGAAAACATGAAGAAAACAGAATCAAAACCATACCTTTCCGGATAATCTGAAGACATGCGCGGTGAAAAAAACTCCTCTTGAATAAATAAAAGAAATCTGATCTTTACCCCCAAATTTTGCGTTTTTTTCGCTATTCCTTCACTTCACTGCCGTTGTGTTCTTCTTTCAAAGATTTCTTCAAGTTTCGAATTTATCTTGAAAACAATTTGGCTTTTCTTTGTTTCGAGAGACGAAGAGAAGTCTCTTCGCTAAAGCTCTCGCATATTTATAACCCAACCTTTCGCTTCAACAAGAAGATATTTTCAATCATGACGTGGCGAAAGCTGTCATAAATTTCGACACGTGTCGTAGAACTTTCCCGATATAGACTCCTCTCTCCCTACCCACCAAGATTTTGATTTGCCCTTTTTCTAATTTTAATATATTCTGATTCGACCCAGAATTATCTAGATATTTCCATTTCGCCACCACTGAAACTTTCCCCCCCCACATCTGTGGAGGAGGTATGACCGTTTTGATTTATGGGTGTTTCAGTCTTAAAAAAAAAAAAAACTCCAAAAGTCGAGTTTTTTGGTGTTTGATTTTTTCTAAAACAAAGAAAATTTCTTTACCGGTGAAATATTTTTAGGCTTGAATTGAGAAAACTTTATTTAGGCTCTCTCTGATAATGTTTTCATATTCGATATTGTCTTCGCGACTTAAAACCCTCAAGAGACTCAATGTCTGAGTTAGGAGTGGGTATCTCATTCCACGATTTCAAATCCGTTCCGTTTCGTTCCGATTTTTTTGAATTCTTTTGGGATTTGATCAAACTCATCCCGATCCCATTCCGTCTTGATTTAGAGTGGGATGAAGATTTTCAATCCTACTTATCCCGTCCCATTTCGAATTTATTTATTTAATATTTATTATTATTAATTTTAATAAAAATGCTCTTCTAAATAATTTAATATATATTTATGTAATATATATTATTATTTATGATGTAAGTTATATATATATATATAAATTTGACATTATTGATGTGTGAGTAATGTGAGATAAATTTTTTTATTGGAGGACTATTTAGTACGTGCTCATCTTGTCATGTCCCGTCTCGATCCCGTTTAAGATGAGACGAGGTCAGAATGAGATCTATTTCATTCCATCTCGTCCTGATTCCGATCCTGATCCCGATCCCGAATGAATGAAATGTGATAGGGATGAGTCTATCTCATCTCATCCCATCCCGTGTCCACTCATAATCTGAGTAACAAAACCTTGTTAAACAATTCATTTCTTCTCTTCAACAATTCCTCCATAAAATAGAAATCGCTTTATGAAGAAAAAAATCTACTCAATTTAATCATTATAATTGGAGAGGAGTAAAATTGGCATTCACGTATTTAACATCCTAGTTCTCAAACACTAATTAGTGGTCTCTCCCCACGTTGAGAAAGGTTATCTCTTATAAAAAAAAATAATAAAAACAAATTTGTTGAAATCAAATAATGATTTTTTTTTTTTTTACAAAGAAAACTTATTTTTCTCATAAATGTTTTTCAAAAATCATACACATCCAGAAACATCCTTATATTTCCATTTTGCCCCACTGGTAATTCTTTAATGCGTAGCAGTAACACGCGCTTCGTGTGTTATCATTTCTGGATGGGCTCCACACGTGTGAAGGTTTGACTGTTTGACTTTTGGTTGTAAGGTGATGTTTATCTAGTTGTCTTTTCAGTTTGTGGTGTTGTGAGCAAAAACACAGGGGGGTGTATTGGAAATAGCGCTGCCTTATGTGAAGAAAGTTTGGTCAATGTAACGCGTTGAGGTGATGAGCCATCCAATTGCCTTTGGATGTATACAGACACCTGGTTTTTCTTAATGGTGAATACTACTTCTCATTGCTCGACACGCAGGTTACCTATAAGGCTGACCAGGCGGAATCGATCGACATGTGTTGTCAGACAAATGACAAAAAATGCCCTCAACTCACTGCAAAGTGTAGTAGGAAATTTTCGTAATTCAATAATCTATGATGAATCATCAAAGATTTGATCTTTTCGAACACCGTCTATAATTCACTCACTAGATACTCGAGAATAAAGAAAGGATGCGTATGAATGAGATATCCAACAATAATATCAAGAAAAATGATCATCATCGTCATCATCATCAAAGCACATTCTTAAGAGAGCGTATTAACTATAATATATAACTAAAATCACAAAATAATAAGAATGAGTATCTAGTTAAAGCTTAAAAAATATGAAATTCATAGAAAAAATGGTTTATATGAGCTCAAATTTTGTATGAGCTGACTAATGATATATATCGTTATTGAATGTTATTATTTTAGATATTAATTTCAAATGTTTTTTTTGTTTGAGATTTTATATTATACGCTCTAAGAGGATTGAAAATAAAATTTTCTTATCCTAAACAATTTTTTAATGTTTGCAAATTTATTGAAAATAAAAATAAAATAAAATGATCTCTAAGAGTATCGAATTTGGGTCATTTATAAAAAATGTTAAACTTTCAACCACAACACTAACAAAGACATGTTAATATAATTGAAAAAATAATTATTATATTATATTATACATTATACAATTGCAATTTTTGAAATACAAGTTATTTACTAAAAATATTTTAAAAGTTGGGGGTAACTACCACTGGCCCCATCAGAAATGCTAGGAAACCATGTTTTGTAAACATGTTTTGCAATCATGATGACGTGTCATGATCTGGAAAGAATGATGAAATCTCTGAAGATTTTATGTGTATCTCAAAATTGTAAAAAACTCCTCTAACGATGTCACATCATCATGGTTATGAAACATGTTTACAAAACATGATTTCCTAGCCTCACTCCTGGCCCCATAGTAGATCCGACCCTGCGTATATGATTGCAAATGCCTGCACAACAAAAAAAATTAAGCACGAAAAGTTAGGTCTTATGTTCTACATAAGGTCAAAATAGTCAAATTATATGTTCATTAGAGTGATAGAAGTTCGGCTTTTGCTTATGATTTAAAAGCAAACTTGTCTTCTAATCAAAATGAAAGCCTTCAATCCATAATTAATAAGTGCTTATCTTGACTTCATCAGACCCTAGTAATTGACCAAAGTAGCTAAAACCCAAATTCAACCAATAATTATGGTGGAACAAAGTAGGATGAGTTGCACCTTCTTCTAAGACATTCGAATCTCTTATCATGTCTACATACAATTACTTGTTGGTTTAGGTCTCACTTATTTTTTGCTTCTTGTTCAAGTATTGTAACCCTATTTATAGGCCAACATATATAATTGATAGAAAAATGATTGATATGGTCTCAAAGTTGAATTTAGAGGTTAATTACGGGTTCCCATTTTATTTTATTTTTCTATATTTCATTTTAAGGGTTATGTTAAATATGAATCTAGACCGCTACGTTTCGAAAGATAAGAGTTATGTTTGTTTTGAAGATTTGTAATACAAATAAATCTTGATTTTTGTTTTTCAATAACGCTACTTAACGAAACAAATAGGGAAATTTCAAATTTTAAACGAATCAGAACTCAAATCGCCGACTCATTCAATGGTTATTAGTGTCTACGCCCTTGTATAGATATTACACTAGCAATATTAATATGCATGCAAGATGCTACTAATAAAGTAAAATTCGGAGTTAACATCTAGCAGTGAGATTTGCTACGTGTACTCGATTGCAACAACTCTTTATTGCACCGACATTTTGAGATGTTTCGACTTTATTACACTAATCTAAAAGATGTAATACCAATTTAATTTTTTTTAATTAATAGAAACTATATAGTGATGAAAATTTCTCGTTTAAACGCGCCAATAAATAAATTATAAGAAATATAAGTGGTTGCAACTTAAAAAAAAATGTATTCGTATTCGACTCTACATAAAAAATTTTACAATAAAAATCATCCGTACAAAATCTTAAATCAACAACATACCAAAGTATTTGCTATTTCTTGTAGAACTTGTTACGATGGTTAGTGTATCTTTGATATTTGGAAGCACATTTAAAAGTTCAGAATTTGTAATTGAAGTTTAGTTTTATTGATGAGATTTACTTTTATTTTTCACCAAGAAAATTTAACCACCAAATGATTTTTATTGATGAAAATGTAAGTTAATATTTTAGTACAACAAAGTCAAAACATCTCAAAATATTGATGCAACCAAATCAAATATTCGAGTACATGTAACAACTCCTTGTTAATTTTATTTATTATTTACTATGTCTCTTAATATCATTTGATTTGATTGTTGAGCATTAAATGAAGAAGACTTTAACATGATCTAAATTGAGATTGCATAAACAAACAAGAATTAGGTTGAAATTACTCATCAATAATTACGATGACGATGAGTCTCAAATTCCCAAACCTTGACGATGTTCTTGTCGCATGCCAAACAACAAGATACACCCAGAAACTTATAGTGGGCGTGTCATTTTTTGTCATGCGGCACATAGAAGATATAATTATTTTTGTGTGTTTATTATTGATGGATGGTTTGGGTCGATTTTTATAACCATAAAGTTTAGATATTTCATAACGTGTTGAAGTATGATGATATTTATGTGTAAAAGCGATGTTTATTGAGTTATTGGTTATGGGGACATGTACTTGTTTGTTCAGCATTATTTATGATACAACTTGATTATTCGATCTCATCGTACTGTGTTAAACCTTGACTTCTTCTCATTTAAGAAAATATAATCTAGCCAAATCTAGAAGTTAAGCGTTGTTTCCAGTCGCTGAATGTGCTTTAGGCATTGGATAATTCTTCCTTATCCATTTCGCCTTTTTTTTTTTTGTTGTTGTTGTTTCGGCATTACTTCTAAGTTTGACAAACAAATATCGTAATACACCATCTTTTAGTTCGATTTTGTTGACACTGTGGGTTCCATAGTCCACGGACATTCACAGAACACAGATTAGTTGTTTTATATTTCAAAAGCAAAACAAAGAATGAATGCTACACCCTGAATCAACAAATGAACAAAATCAAATGAAATTCTAATACTTGGTTTGAAGAAAGTTGTGACTCCAGAACCAGGCCCAGGATAATGGGCTATGTAGATATTGGTGAGCTCAATGAGCCTTACTGAGAACCCTGCCGAGTTTTGGCTCCAAGATAATCCATGAAGGTTTGTATTTGTAATGATCTTTTCTTGGCTCAGTTGCTATTGTATCTAATTCAACTTCTACTGTTGTTATTTTCCAACCCACATAAATGATTAAATCTTCAAATTCAAGAATTGAAGTAGAAGAAGAAATGGTGAATTTCTACCTGACCTATAAATTTGGTCATCCATTGTCCTAACTTATTTGCATTGCTATGTGTGGTAAGAGTCATGGGTTGGATAATTCCATAATGTCACAAGCATCACTATGTCACTATGTCCATATCCCTGCCTATTTGTCACCGGTAGTGTATCTCACTGTATTAAATTAGCATATTTATAACAACTAAAAAACATTAACATTTTTTATCTGTAAGAGCTCACCAAACAATTTCAAATCAAAATTAAATTTAATAAAAAATAATTACAAAAAAAAATGATACAATAAATTGGATCACTATGAATAGTATCACACTCTTTAAGGTGATACAATTGTTGTATCATTTTGTTTGTGAAAAATTGTTTGATGGACTATTACAATTCAAAAGTGATACTATTTTATAGGTTATTATAAAAATGTCAATTTAGTGTAGTCTATGTGAACTCAACTTTGTTTGAAGTAATATTTGAGGAACAATTTTCATTTCATTCAACAACGTAGAATATGTAAATAACTCACATGAATAACTTGCGCACCTATTTGTTATGCATGTGTTGAGTAAGGATAAGTTAGTTCTTGTGTATAATATGGAGTAAAAACATCTCTAAGGGTAAAAGTTAAAATGAAGATCAATCATCCCTCATTTTAATCAAAGAAAAATGACTTATAAGGCCTAATTTTTATAATTGTCTACCACATAAGACACTAACAATTGAAAATGTTTCAAAATGCCTACTTTTTATAATTCAAGACTATTAAATGGTACAAACTTAAATCATGGCTAAAAGATATGTGAAAAGTCAAATATACTCGTATTTTTAGACACATTGACATGGTGTTGTTAATTATATATTCAAATTCTAGTTATATTGAAACAAGCGAAATATGCAATTTTTAGCGCAATTTGATATTTTTTCAATTGATCAATTCTTGCTGGTTAATCTGGAAGTAAAATAAAATAAAATCTGAAAGTAAACTTATGATTGGTTTTAAGAAGGTGAATAAATTTTGAAAATTGATCACTTAAGTAAAAGGATAAAAATGTGTTTCTAATTATTTTAAAACTATGGATCGGGTTTGTGACTTTTAAGGGTCATTAATTATATAAAAAAAAATATGCCTTTTAAGGCATTTTCAATTGTTAGAGTATAATGTGGTATATAATTGTAAAAAGTAGGTTTTATAAGTCATTTTCCCTTAATCAAAAGCTAAATTTAGGGATTTCCTATTTTTCATCACTTCAACCACATTTCCTATTTTAACATTTTCATCATTATTTAAAGGATTTTTTTTTTAGTTTGATGCTTATTAGTTTATACTTATTAGAGTTTGGCCATCAATTTAAAAATTAATTGAATCTAACACTCATTTTCTGACAGAGCCGTTAAGTCCACGTCATTGACTGGTCAAGACTAATTTTTGGACCATTTTACTCTTACCTTAGGTTAAACCATGGTTATGCCATAATCAATCTCTAATTAACAGTCAATTGCATACCTTCAATATTCGGAGGGCATGTATTAGATCTAAACAGTGTCGTGAAAGATAGAGTTTTGGGGGTTGTGAGTGAGAAATTGGATACGAAGAAGATGATAGATGAGCTTGATTTGTGTGATACACTCAAGAAGGTCAAAGAGCAAGCCGGGGTTCAAGCCCTCAAGGAGCTTCAACAAGTGATGCTTGTTCATGCTTCTCCAAAGAACACTATGATGGATGAAGTTGGGGTGGTGTAATACCCGTCAAATCACTTACCAATATAATATTACTATCTTAATAATTAATAATATTTATTTATTGGTAATATTTATTAATTGATAATAGTTATAAATATTTATATATTTTATGATTTTAATTTGGGACCTATGTTTAGGTTGGTGGTGGGTAAAAGAGGAGTGGTGGTTGTGTTTAGCTAAAGCTAGTAAAACCCTAATTAAAAACTCATTTAAAAGAAAACCTAGCCTCATTTTCTCTTTGGATACACACATAAGAAAAGGAAAACCTACTTAGAAAAAAGAGGGAGGCGATAAAGGAAGCATGTTTGCTCAAACTTTGGGATTTTTGCAAAAACAGTGAGTTAAACTCTATTGTATACTCCACTTGTGATTTTGATTACTCATCTATCTCTATTTTTTTTTTAATAATTGTTATTGTTTCAGTATTAATTTATGATGCACTTTTTTACAAGTCCTAATAATTAGTGTATAAAAATATGTTGTACATAAAATAGCAACATGCATAAAATTGGAGTTTGGGAACCTAGGCGGTCAGAGGTTTAATAGAGAGACTGGACCTATTGCAGCTGAGAAGTGGATTCGCAAGTGTGAAATCGTATTCAATAGGATGCAAATGATTGAAATACAGAAACAAGAATTAGCTGCTCATAATTTGGATGGTAATGCCAGGTATTGGTGGGATTCTATCGAGGAGAGTATGGATGCGGCTGTTATGATTTGGGTGAAAATGGATGCGGCTGTTATGACTTGGGTGACTTTGAAGTCCAAATTTGACTGTCAATTTGTACCCGAAGCTGTGAAATCTCAGCTAGCTGCAGAGTTCCTTAGTTTGACGCAAGGTACAAAGTCGGTGACCCAATATGTGACAAAATTCAATGAGTTGACTCGGTATGCTCCATACTTGATTGATACTACTGCCAAGAAGAATCAAAAGTTTATCAAGGGTTTGGTAATTATTTATCAAAGTCGCTTTTATCCTTTGATAAAGAACCATTCGATAGAGTTTTAGACTTAGCTCTCAAGTTCGAAGAGCAAAACGCCGCTTTTCGAGAGGCCAGGAAGAAGAGCATGGGAAGTGAGTCGTCTAGAAACTCGCGTTCATCTAGGAATCGAGAGCTGAGCAGGTATAGGCCTTATGATCAGAATCAACGAGGACTTAGATTTTAGTATCAGCCTAGGTTCCAATCTGGAGGTCAGTTTCAGCAGAGGCCCAAGGAGGAGTTGAGTCCTAGGGAGGTTTCAAGTTGTAGGGTGGCTTTAGGCCCCAAGGGTAGCAGTGGCAGAGACCGACATTTCAGAACTAGGGCCTGCAAGGTCCATATTAGCAACCTCGACCTTATGTTCCTTGACCTCAGGCACCTGCAGCACCGCGAGGGCAAGCTCCCACTGATAGGTTATGCTATAGATGTAACCAGCCAGGGCATCTCATTCGTGATTGTCTCAGTGGGCGAGGCGCTCCGCAGGGTAGGTAGACCCCACCAGCTCCAGCACGTGCATTTGCGCTTATACCAAGGCAAGAGAATGAGAATGTTGAAGGTATCATCACTACTCAAATGGTAGAAAAGAAAACCTTAAATGGTATTATTTGATTATGGTGCTTCTCATTCTTTTATTTCTCGTCAAATGGTAGAAAAATAAAACCTTAAAACTATGTCACTTATCATACCTTTATGTGTTGAGACACCCATAGGAGGCACTGTCACATTATCTGAGCAATTTAGAAATTTTGAGATCTCTTTAATGGGTCGAAAACTTGTCGCGGATTTGATAGTTATGAATTTTGAGAGTTTTCATGTTATTTTTGGGATGGATTGGTTGGGTAAAAACTATGTTACTATAGATTGTGCCACAAGGACCGTTATGATAGATACACCAGGGTTGCCGCGAGTTAGTCATGTTTGTGAACTTTGTGGGGACTCCATAATGACGAACACTCTATACTCTATGGATATACCAGAGAAACATATTAGTATGGTTGAGGTGGTGAAAGATTATGTAGATGTATTTCATAAGATTTCCGGTCTACCACCCAAGAGAGAAGTCAAATTTCGAATTGACACTGATTTTGAAAGCTGCGTATCGATGGGCTCCAAACAGTTGGATGAGATGAAAGTCCAACTAGAGGAATTACTCCAGAAGGGGTAAGAAATTTCTCTCGTATGTTTTTATTTATAATAGTTATATATATATATATATATGTGCATATTTGTGAGTAACTATATGGTTAATCCTTTGAGGTGTGTATACTTAGGTTTATTCAACCAAGTAATTCTCCATGGGGCGCGCCTGCTATCTTTGCTTATAAGAAGGATGATATTTTGAGGATGTGTGTCAACTATAGATAACTAGATAAGGTGACCATAAAAAAATAAGTACTCTTTTCCGCCGATAGATGATTTGTTAGATTAGTTGAAATGGGCGGTTGTATTTTCACAGTTGGATTTGAGGACTGGGTACCAGATGGGTGTTGAAGAGCAAAGCATACATTTGACGACGTTTTGGACTCGATATGGGTTATATGAATTTCTGGTCATGCCCTTTGGATTGACCAATGCTCATGCTTTCTTTATGGATTTGATAAACCGTATTTTTCGTCCATACCTTGATAAATTTGTTATCATTTTCATTGATGATATTATGTTATATTCCCGAAACATGGAGAACTATCGAGAGCATTTGAAAGTAGTGTTGCAGACTTTAAGAAATCACAAGCTGTATGTTAAATTTAGTAACTGCCACTTTTGGGAGAAAGATGTGAGATTTCTTGGGCATGTGATTTCTAGCGAAGGGATAGCGGTCGATCCTAACAAAGTTGTAGCAGTTAAATAATGGAAACAACCCACTAATGCCAGTGAAATTCAGAGTTTCTTAGAGTTGGCTGGATATTACAGGAGATTTATTGAGCAATTTTCATTGATTGCAGCACATTTGACGAGTCTGACTCGAAAGGATGTCAAGTTTATATGGACTAAGGACTGCATTTCACACTACACCAAAAGGGCCATTTAGCTACGCCGAGCTGCCCACGGTTCTAAACCGTTGGTGCATTTGCCACGGCCAAAAACCGTAGCTATAAGTACCAACGGCTTAAAACCGTGGGTACTAAACACCCTGGCCACGGTTTAAAACCGTTGGTATATTTGGCACGGCTAAAAACCGTGGCTAATATTAGCCACGGCTACAGACCGTGGGAATTATCTGCAACGGCTCCAAACCGTTGCAAAAAAAATTTAGCAACGGTTATGAACCGTGGCTAGATCTAGCAACGGCTTAAAACCGTTGCAACAAAAAAATTTAGCAACGGTTTGTAGCCGTGGCTAGGCTTAGCAACGACTCAAAACCGTTGCAACAAAAAAATTTAGCAACGGTTTTAAACCGTGGCTAGTTCTAGCTACGGCTAAAAACCGTTGCAAAAAGAAATTTAGCAACGGTTAGGAGCCGTTGCTAAGCCTAGCCACGGCTAAAAACCGTTGCTACATGAAAAGCGAAAAAAAATTGGGGGGCTATTTTTGGCGCTCGACCTTCCCTCCTCGACTTTCATCGACAAATATTTCACAAAATCGACCTGCGCGCTCCTTCTCTCCCTCCATCGACCTGCTCCCTCACTCGACTTGACTTCGCCCTGCTCCTTCTCGTTCCCTGCTCCCTCCCTCGACTTCCCTCCTCCCCTCCTTCCCTGCTCCCTAGGGTTCTCGCATCCTCATCCAATTTCAGAGGAATTGAAAAGGCACCCAGGTCTTCTTCTTCTCCTTCTCTATTACTAGGGTTCTTGCAACTTTGTAGATCTCGGTTGGTCTTCACTAGTTTGTGATATACTAGTTCTATAACACAGCAAACAAAACATGGGGGTAGAAAGAGAAACCCCATCCGTAGAAGCTCTGATTTGTCTCCAGAAAAGAATATGCGACCCTTCTTCTTCCATCTTCCCGTTTTTCTCCGATTCACCATATTCCAATTACAGGTATGTTCTCTTCTCCCCTATCCAAAATAAAATCCCTAACATTCTCATTCAATCTCATCGTCTACTTCATCTATCACGCTATTTGCTATGAGCTTGTGATGGATTTTTTTGATTGAAGAATAAGGTCTTAATGATAAGGGTTGGTTTCTTTTGTCATTTCCCAGCAAGTTGAAGTTCATTATCTCCAATTCAGTCACAGAGGCATGCAACAACTCTTTATTGCTGCTCGGTCCCCGTGGTTGTGGTCAAAAACAGGTAAAGTCGATTATTTTCCATGTTATTGCAACACTCGTAAGAAACTCATTTATAATATGGGGAAAAAATCTACTAGTCATTCATGCTTATTTATTTATTTATCTATTTTTTTAATGATTTCAGGTGTTGGATCTTGTTCTCAATGATTTAAATGCTGAATTTGCAGATATGATCTCAGTGGTATGTGCTTGCGTGCGAATAAGAATTTCATGATTTTATTTAGTTTTGCTTTCAAAGCATATTTGATTTGGATATTACCATCAATGCCAACTTGGAATGCAAACCCCAATTATGTTCGACTTATGATTTTGAACCCAGATTGATGCATGTTACGAGGTCGTCTATTTTGATGTCCGGCTTGGGATATTTGACATTGGACTTTTTTTTAGCATATAAGGTGCACTTTTAAAAAATGTTATTCTTCCTTCTTTTACATAAAATAGACGATTCTATGAAGGCTTATGTCAATTTAGGGTCTAAACTGAATTATAAGTTAGACGCAATCAAGTTTCATATTCTATGTTGGTAGTTTGGTAGGGTCCAAATTGAAACATCCTTTTCTTTTTAATAAAAAAGTTAGTAGTTCTGTGATGGGTATCTCAGCAAGTCCTCTAAATTAAGAAAAACTTACAAAACTTATGTATCTGATTCAGGTCAGACCGGATGTAATATTACACAGTGACGATAATTGTGCACTCAAGGTCAGTAGTTCACCAATTCTCAGAGTCTGAAATTTGGTTTTGCTCTTTAAAGCTATCTCTTAGTGCATATTTTGGTCTTTCTTCTCATAAATCCTTCCCTTATAAGATCTTTCACCTTGAATTTGTTTCCATTAACCTGAACATGAATTTTCCAGGAGATTGCTAAACAACTGTGCTTGGAAAATCAATTATCATTCTCAAAAATGGTACACAACCTTCTCGGATAGTTAGCATACGCTTTAGATCTTAAAGGGCAAGGATTTCTAACCGTCATACAACTTGGCTTTTGTAGGCTTCAGCTGATGAGAACTCACAGTTCATGATAGCTGTATTAAGGTGGATAGTCGGATTTGTATTCTTTCATCTTTTATGATTTCATTGCAACTTAAGTTCTGATAGCTTATTTGTTTTTATTTAGTTTTGGTTTTTTGAACTGGGTCTGTTTGCTCTCCCCCCAGCCCCCTTTTGTTGTACTTTCTATTTTTCTGTTTTCTTTCAAAGGCTTTCTCGTGGATGGTGTACTTATGTGCATTTACATGCGTCAATTTTTCTTTTTTATCAGAGAGTATGGTTTAGCTCACAAAACTTTAGTCTTTGTATTGGACGAGTTTGATCTCTTTGCTCAGGTATGCCTTAATAATATCCACAGTTTTCATAATTACTATTTTTAGAGCATCTTAAATGCATATGTAATAATCTATTTGTATAGTATAACTGTTATATGACCGTTGCCAGATATGATAGGAATATCAAAATTTGATTTTAAGCCTGCATGAAATACGGGAAGTTTCAAAGAATGAACATCAATTAATAATAAAAAAAGCTTCACTAGAGAATCTAAGTTTTCTCATAAAACTCTAACAGAACTTTCTCAAATCCTCGTTCAACTAAAATAAAATAAAAAAATACAAGTTTTCAACTAAAATAAAATAAATTGACTTGAGAAACGGAGTATATGCAACTTACCTATAGTTTTAATCTATGGCATTGTTGTCACATAATTTTATGAGGTATCCTAGTCTGGATTCAAAGTATGGAGGGTCTAATCCTTTTCACGTCTGTTGAATTCAAGCTCCATCTGCATGGCCAATCTATGCCAAAACACAAGTTTTCAAAATTAATTTGGTTCAGAATAATAGAATGAATGTTATTACTTGTTCTGCGGAAAAAAAAAGTGATCGTTGGATTCTTTGCAGGAAATGGAAAATGAGATTCTGGGTCTTGGATTCATTGATGAGTGAGGTATTTTTCTTTGTCAGGTTTTGCAGATTCTGATCCATGGTTTTTGATTTCATGTATTTTTAAATTGTGCATACTTCTTGTATTGTATTGCTGATGTCGTGTAGTTTATGACAGAAGGGAGAAACAAAGAGATTTTTTTCAAGTGTCACTGAAATCTGACCACCTCAACATAGGGAAGTTATATAAGGTTTTCGCTCCAAATGGTTCTTCTTGAATGAAAGTCTAGAATGCGAGAATTGAGAATTTCTTCCTTATAATCTTGGGAGATCTAAGAAATCAGGTTCTGGTCTATTAGTATGGAAGAGTTTTCAAATTTATTTGATGGGTGGAGTTGGGAGGAAAACAAATTATTTGAATTGGCTTTGGCAATTGTCGATGAAGACAACCCAAATAGGTGGGAGTTGATTGCTGATATGGTAGGTGGGAGAAGTGTTGGGGAGGTTGAGAAACACTATGAGATTCTTGTAGAGGATTTACAAGCTATTGAATCTGGTAATATGGACTGCAGCTTTGGAGATCCCCTGCTTTGTGTATCAGTGGAGTGTGTTCGATCCGCTTGGACTGATGAAGATCAGAAGTAAGTCATTCCCTTAAACACCAACTTGTTGATTTCAATTGTTTATATGGGCTTGTTTTGTTTTGGTTGGTTTCTAATTATTGATTGAATTTTTACGTTACAACATCTAGTTATGCTGCTGTTTTACAGGGTTTATAAGATGCATCTTTTCATTCTATCTGTATGGACATAATTGCAATCTCAACAAGCAATTAGTCCTTGGTGGTCATTATATCTCCAGTTGGATCTGCCAGTGACTACCCCCTTTTGTCTAAATGGGTAATTTATGGAGAGGTATTGTTCAGTCTCCCTTTCATCTTATTAAACTGTTATGTTAGGTGTTCTTGGTGGTCATTATATCTGAGGTGTTTTTGTTCCAATCATTTGCATTCAGTTAGGTTGCAACGGGGCATGTTCTGGTCCATCCGACGATATTTCTCCCATATATTCATTATGGGCTACTATTATCAGTCTCTAATGAGTTTCTATTGAATTTCTGTAGAGCGTCCTCGAAGATTATATTTTATATTCTCTGCCCTTGTTCAGAGTTTTTATGTGTTAAGTTTCTCTTTGTTGCTCCCCTTGTGAGTTCCTCACTCTCAAGGGTCTGTATTTCCCTTTTTATTTAATGAAACTCCCTGTCTCCATTTTGTTTTATTGGTTAAAAAAAAGTGGTTTGAGTGCTTGCACAATTCTAACCAGAGTACAATATGAAACTTTATTGTAAATTGGGGCATGCCTTGGGGACAAGGTGGTTTTAGCTGGTGTGTGTAACTGATATTTTAGTTTACTTTTTTTGTTTTCCTTGTATTTTTGGCCTCTCAATACTACCATATTGTCACTCGCTTGTAAGGGGGAAGAAAGGGATTGGGTGAAAGGTTATCTCATCAAAAGGGAGATTGAGGTGTTGAACGGTAATTTGGCACTTTGGGAGACTCAAATGATCAGAATCATTGTTCTTTTGTAGTTCTCCTTAGCCTACTTACTCTATGTTTTTGCAAAACAAATTCATGCTTGTACGACCTTTTTGGAAGGTTTTAGGATGTTATTTTGTTGCTATTTCTTTGGTTAAACAACTAAATGTTTTTTTTAAGGATTTTACACAATTTTTGTTAGAATGCACTTTCTATAATCAGTTATCTTATTAGCATAAAAGACTAATCAATTATCTTTGTATTGAAAAGGTTCAAGAGAAGAAAGTGAAAAAGGTATGTGATATGAACATAGAGTCTTCAGATTCAGCAACGAATGGAAGAATTGTTGGTCCGGATACAACTGCATCTGATCTTGTATTCCCCCCTGGCGGATTCCCTTCTCTTCATTTACCGCTGGTAGTTGTACTCAACACATGCTACTGGTCCTTTTTTATTCATATGATAAAATATTGGCCATTTACTGAATATATATATATATATATATATATATATATATATATATATATATATATATATATATATATATATATATATATATTTATATATATATTGTGTGTGTCACATGCCAATTCCTGCGAAATGTTTGGTGGATCTGAATTCAAAAGATGGTATTGCATCAGCTAGAAAATAGTTTCTTTTTCCCGTGTTCAAGTCATTGGATATCCATGCTGCAGACTGCAAATTAAATGTGATTACTATGAGATGTTTGGTGGATCAAAATTTCCAAGAGATAGTGTTACATCATCTGGAAAATTGTTCTCTTTCCTATGATGAAGCCATTGGATATCCATGTTGACAACTGCAAAGTTAAAAAATGCTAGGCCTTACGTTTTTGAGAATCACTCTTGGAGTCTCCTGAAATATCATTTTCTGTATATATTGTATATATTCTCCTTTATAGATATATTACATTTAGTGAATCCTCATAAACTACATACCATGATAAGTGAACAATTTTTTTTTTATCATCATGTGCTTTGTCCACTACACCAAAAGGGCTATTTAGCTACGCCGAGCTGCCCACGGTTTTAAACCGTTGCTGTATTTGCCACGGCCAGTAACCGTAGCTATACGTACCAACGGCTTAAAACCGTGGGTACAAAACAACTTGGCCAACCATAGAAATTTTTTAATGATGGTTAAGTATTAAGTTCACAAATTGATTCAAATAATTACCATTACTTGATGAATAGACGAGTTTATCCACCTAAAATTTCTCCAGCAATAGTTTAGTTCTCAACTTTGTTATGTGCAAATCTGATATGATTTTTTATTGTTATAGGATAATCAAGGTAGAATGGGACATGCATCATCTATGTCAGCTGAAATAGATTCAAAGCTGTTGGAAGTGGCCCTAAACGCAAGAAAGTTTGGCAACTTGAAGGAGGGAACTTCTGAAAACTCACCGTGCCAAAATGAGGAGATGGGTAAGAGCAAAGGTAAAGCTGAGATGAGTAGGAGCCCATCTGAATCTTTGAGAGAAGTCAACAAGGATGTTCAAAATGTTGAAACAAGTGGTTCAGATGCCAGCTCCACCGGAGGGAAGAACTCTGGGGAGCAAGTGTTGTATAATGGCGGCTTCTCAAAGTTGGCTGATCGTATCAAAGAAGGTACATTCAGGAGAGTCGAGGAAAATGAGAAAACCACAAACAGGGAAGAAAAACAGCAGAGGAAAAGGAAACGAAACATCATGAATGATAAGCAGATTACAATAATTGAGAAGGCTCTTTTGGAGGAGCCAGATATGCAGCGAAATGCAGCCTCACTGCAGTCATGGGCAGATAAATTAAGTGCTCATGTATGTATAAATGCAGTCTATGCAAGTTGTAGAATATTTCTTTTGGATATATTGTTTGCTGAAGTATCTGCTCTGTACTTTTCAGGGCTCTGATCTGACAGCTTCTCAACTGAAAAACTGGTATGGAATGTCGTTTCTTTTTCTCTTGACAAGTGATAGTTGTGTAAAACCATTTCAACAGCATGTGAAAATATTTCCGCTTAACTAACTAGAGTTCCACATTGTTTTTACTTTGAGTTTGTTCAAGATGAATTTACTCTAATGTGTTTTCATGTTTCCATATCTTTTAAAGCTATACTTGTCGGGATAGGATAACTTGTTGAGGCTCTTATCTATGTTTTCCATGTGGGCTTTTGCTTGTCAATTTTTTATCGCAGGTATCTTGTTGTTTATAAACAAAAAGGATAATATTAACACACATTTATTGATTGCTATTCTCTCAATCAGATGATAATTTCATTATGTACGTAGATAATTGCTTAGGTTACATTATTGACGGACTGGACAGCCTCAATGGTTTTTGTCTTACAGATAATAGTTTCATTTGGCATGTCTAATTGCGTGGCCGAGCAGTTTCCTGGAGCTTTCTCAGGGTATTCTCTGCAGGTATGGTTTTTTTTTTTTTTTACTTATTCTATCCTTTTCTCCCTCTATTTTATATTTGGAACTTCTAAAGTGTTTCTGCTGTAATGTGAAGCTCGGCTTGGTAATGAAAGTCTTAGTATACCTGTTGCAACCCTTAGGAATAATTGTAAACTCCTTGGAAGCAAGTTTACTGTGGAATCATTTCTAACTAATCTTGACACACTTAATCATATTCTTCATGATCTCCTTTTAGAATTTAAAGTTTGTTGTTTCTTGCTTTGTTTTGTTAAACAAAAGAATGCAGCCATTCTCCAAAATATGATACAATAAATGTTTTTGATAAGTATGTTTGTTAGACAAATCATATTACCCTAAACTTATTCATGATGCATTTTGCCTCTTATTTTGGAATCCCATTTTCATCCATTCTATAGGAATCCCATTTACTAAAAATTATTTATATCACCAACAGACTCCACTTACTAATATTGGGCTGCTTTGTCATGAGGTATGTTGGGCTGCTTTGACTCTGATCATTTATTTTGTGCAGTTGTTGCTAGATTGATAGACGAACACACACTAGGGGGAGAATATGTAAATGATTATGCGGGTATATGAATTTGTGAATGTATGGATGCTTATGCCTAACAGAGTCAACAAACTCAGTTTTTTTTTAATTCCCATCTTCCTTCTTATCCTTCTTCTTCTTCTTTACCACATCAACTTTTTCCCTTACCTTGTTATAAATTCATCACATTCTGATTGTGTTCTCTTATATGATTATTAACATTGAAATCCTTAATGTAGTCTATTTTGTTATTTTTATATGATTGAGCTTGTAATTTGTCAATTGTGAGTGGAGTTGTGAGTATGTAGCATGTCTAGTTAATGTAGCCTGAGTTGTTTATCTTAGATAGTGAGGCACACATGCATTTTATTTGCATTTCTACAAATTTCTGATACCTCTCCCACCCCCCAATTGCTGATGCTGTTGCGAGATGCTGTTGCGAGTTGCTGCTGCTGCTGCTGCTACGCTGAGTTGCTGCTGATGCTGGTTTTGCTGCTGCTGGGACGCTTGCTGTCTGTTGCTGCGTGTTCTCGCGCGTCTGCTGTTCTCCAAGTCATTCCATATGTGAAGGTTAGTTGATTTAAGTTGATTGCTTTAAGTTTTGTATTTTCATTGTTTTTAGTTTTTGAATTGCAATGGGCACAAGTTCAGCTTGTTCTGTTAATAACTTAAGCCATATTCCCTTCTTCCCATACACTCTACTTTTTATTAGACAGAAGTAGCAGAGTAGAGACCCATTTATGTCTCTTGAGACATCAAACACTATTGCCAAGTACCAAAAAGGAAAAACAAGAAACAAAACCAGAAAAGTGATGAGAAAGTCTTGCATGAAAATGGCTATACACTTCAAACCAGAATTGCATCAACTGGGTTTTCCTGGAAATAAAGTGTTTTATACAGCCAAGCACATTCAATGCATTGCAGCAAAGTTATATGAACTGTTATATGGTCTTTCTACCAAATCATGAGACTCGCTTGTCCCAATACTTGAATGCTTCTGGTGACAAAGTTATATGAACTGTTATAATTAGCAACTTAGCATGGGCCTTGCACTTTAGTGGATGAAATGTGAAAACGACAATATCAGTATTTCTGTATTTGTGCTTAATGAAAGACATGCATGTATACATCTCTAAGTAGAAACACTGCACTTTTCACTTCAAATCACCTAAAAAAAAGTGTGTTTATTTTTATTTTTGTCTTAAGAGAACTATAGTTTGAGATTGTTTGTATAAATTATTATTGCAGGTTTCTGGATTAAGTGTTGTAAGGAGACCTTCATTTATGCTAGGAGTTGACTATCTAAGGCTCTACTATCTAAGGCCAGCACTTGTCTTTTTCATCTTGTATTTCTTGGCCTTTGGTATATTGGGGTTGTTGCTCACATGGCTGGAAAGAAGCCTGAAATCCTGACGATTGTTCAAAACTGTGCAGTAAGTGTTGGAGGTACTTTATTAATTTGTAACATTTCGTCAATTTGCATCCATCTAAAAACCGAGCTTTTTGCTTTGCAGGTCCTAAGTATAGTATGTTGTGTATTTTATAGTCACTGTGGTAATCGGGCTATACTGAGAGAGAAATCTTTTGAAGAGAAAAATGCCAGCTGGTTTTCTTCTTCATTTTGGAACAAAGAAGGAAGAAAAACGTGGCTAGCCAAGCTCATTCATGTTAATGAGTTGAAGGATCAAGTATGCTCATTGTGGTTTGCTCCAGTTGGATCTGCCAGTGACTACCCCCTTTTGTCTAAATGGGTCATTTATGGAGAGGTATTGTTCAGTCTCCCTCTCATCTTATTAAACTGTTATGTTAGGTGTTCTTGGTGGTCATTATATCTGAGGTGTTTTTGTTCCAATCATTTGCATTCAGTTAGGTTGCAACGGGGCATGTTCTGGTCCATCCGACGATATTTCTCCCATATATTCATTATGGGCTACTATTATCAGTCTCTAATGAGTTTCTATTGAATTTCTGTAGAGCGTCCTCATAGAGCCTACCAGTGGTAACACAGGAATAGGATTGGCTTTCATGGCGGCAGCAAAGGGTTACAAGCTCATCATTACAATGCCAGCTTCAATGAGTCTTGAAAGGAGAATCATCCTCGTAGCTTTTGGAGCTGAGTTGGTCCTTACAGACCCAGCAAGAGGCATGAAAGGGGCTGTTCAGAAGGCTGAGGAGATTATGGCAAAGACACCCTTTTGTTTTGCTGTATCTCGTCCATTCTCTATGTTGAGCTACCTCGCTATTTTCCTCTGCTGTACCTTATGAATGTAATATGAACACATGTATGAGAGCTTAATAATACATATATTTTTGTGTGAAAAATGGATGCCTAGTGACTGCTATTCCATCATTTTCATTGTTAAGGTCAATCTTTATGGATATTTTGAAAATGTTTTCCTCAGCCATTATTATCATTATATTTATTTTATTATCAGTAAAACAAAGTGAATTTTATTGCAATAAATAAAAACGGGAGGGAAAGTCATAAAAAAAAAAAAAAATTAAAAAATTAAAAAAAAAAAAAAAAATTTGCCACGGTTTTAAACCGTGGCTAACTGTTGCAACGGCTAAAAACCGTGGCTACCTTGCCACGGCTTATAACCGTGGCTAAACCTAGCCACGGCTTAAAACCGTTGCTACTTAACTAGACACGGTTTACAATCGTTGCTAATATCTACACCTTGTCACGGCTCAAAACCGTGGCTATTTTTGATACGGCTTAAAACCGTTGCTACTTAATTAGACACGGTTTAAAACCGTTGCTAATATCTACACCTTGTCACGGCTTAAAACTGTGGCTATTTTTGCCACGGCTAAAAACCGTTGCTATTATCCTAGCAACGGTTTAAAACCGTTGCTAATTTCTGAAAATAACGCCCCCCATCCAAACATAAAACCGTTGCTACAATGTTTAGCAACGGTTTATAGCCGTTACAAATGATTTTGCGACGCCCCTGTAGTCCACGGCTCTTAGCCGTGGCAATGGCTTACGCCCACGGTCTAGAACCGTTGCTAATGGGGGTTTTTGGTGTAGTGTCAAGAGTTGAAGCAAAGGTTGACTACAACTCCAATTTTAATCATTCCCACTCGTGGCGGGAAGTTAGTGGTGTTTACAGATGCTAACGGAATAGGTTTGAGATGTGTTTTGATGCAAGATCAGAAAGAAGTTTCTTATGCTTCTAGGCAGTTAAAGCCACATGAGAGGTGACATGCTACGCATGATTTGGAATTAGCAACAATGGTTTTCGCTTTAAAATTATGAATGCATTATTTGTATCGAGAGAAATTTGAATTGTATACTGATCACAAAAGCTTAAAGTATCTATTTTCACAATGGGATTTAAACATGAGGCGGCAAGGGTGGATGAAGTTCATTAGTAGTTATGATTTTGAAATCCTTTACCATCCAGGCAAAGGGAATGTGGTGGCAGATGCCCTAAGCAGGCAACATAGTGTGTTGACTGCTCTTATGGTACAAGAGTGGAAGATTATCGAGGTTATTGCAGCTCATGATATTTTTACTGTTCCGCTTACTAGAGGAGCTTATGTTTGCAGTTTGACAGTGAAACCTACCCTGATTAATCAGGTCATTTCATTGCAGCACACTGACCCATTCCTCATGAACAAAATGAATGATATGATAGTTAATACGTTGGATGACTGCCCTACTGATTGGTCAGTTGACATAGATGGAGGATTGCGATTCATGGTAGACTTTGCGTACCGGATATTTCGGTGTTAAAGAAGAAGATTATGAATGAGGCTCATCGTTCTAAATTTACTATTCATCCAAGGGGTACAAAGATGTATCACGATTTGAAAAGAAGTTTTTGGTGGGAAGGCATGAAACGAGATGTTGGGGAATATGTTCCTCACTATTTCACTTGTCAGCAAGTGAAAGCAGAACACCAGAGGCCGTCTGGTTTATTGCAGCCTCTAGAAATACCCATGTGGAAGTGGGAACACATTTCGACGAATTTTGGTAATGGTTTACCTAGATCTCGGAGGGGTAATGAGTCAATTTGGGTTATTGTTGACCATTTGACAAAGTGTGCACATTTTATCCCCGTTGGTGCATCTCGTAATACCGACAAGTTAGCTGCTATGTATATTTGAGAAGTGGTAAGGTTGCATGGTGTTTCTATTACCATTGTGTCAGATAGAGATCCATTGTTTACATCGACATTTTAGGGAAATTTCCAACTTGATATGGGTACTACCTTGGCTATGAGAATTGCGTATCATCCACAGACTGACGGGCAGACTGAGCGGGTAAATCAGATTTTAGAGGATATGTTGCGAGCTTGCATCATGGATTTTGGTGGTAGTTTGGAGGATCATTTACTGTTGGTGGAGTTCACGTACAATAATAGTTATCAATCGAGCATTGGCATGACACCATTTGAGGCTTTGTATGGTAGGCCGTGTATATCTCCTAGTTGTTGGGTAGAGGTAGGTGATACAATATTGTTGAGACCAGAGATTCTTAGGGAGAGTGATTGAAATTATTCGGGGAAGGATAAAAACTGCTTAGAATAGACAGAAAAGCTATGCCGATCAAAAGCGAAACGTGTAGTGTTTGCAGTTGGTGATTTAGTTTTTCTCAAGGTGTCTCCCATGCGAGGTGTGATGAGATTTGGCAAGAAAGGGAAGTTGAGCCCGCAGTATATTGGGTCGTTCGAGATTGTCGGATGTGTTGGTCACTTAGCTTACAAACTTGCATTGCCGCACAGTTTGTCGATGATTCATGATGTCTTTCATGTTTCGATGTTGAGGAAATGTGTGAAAGACCCAACTTAGATTGTTCAACCTACCGATATTAAACTTAATGAAGATTTGACTTATACAGTTGGGCCGGTGATGATAATTGATCGTGACGTGAAATAACCACGACGTAAGAAAGTCAACTTCGTTAAAGTTCAGTGGAGCGAAAAGGAGAACGATGTTACCTGGGAGTTGGGGGACAAAGTAAAACAGATGCACCCAGAATTATTCGCCTAACCCTTATCCTACCGAATCTCGGGACGAGATTCTTTTGAGGTGTGTGTATTGTAATACCCGCCAAATCACTTACCAATATAATGCTACTATCATAGTAATTAATAATATTTATATATTTTTAATATTTATTAATTGGTAATAGTTACAAATATTTATATATTTTATGATTTTAATTTGGGACCTAGGTTTAGGTTGGTGGTGGGTAAAAGAGGAGTGGTGATTGTGTTTAGCTAAAGCTAGTAAAACCCTAATTAAAAACTCATTTAAAAGAAAACCTAGCCTCATTTTCTCTTTGGATACACACAGAAGAAAAAGAAAAACCTACATAGAAAAAAGAGGGAGGCGATAAAGGAAGAATTTTTGCTCAAACTTTGAGATTTTCGCAAAAACAGTGAGTTAAACTCTATTGTATACTCCACTTGTGATTTTGATTACTCCTCCATCTCTATTTTTTTTTAATAATTGTTGTTATTTCAGTATTATAATTTATGATACACTTTTTTACAAGTCCTAATAATTAGTGTATAAAAATATGTTGTACGTAAAATTAAGAATTTTATTCATTTATTTCTAAAAGTTCTGTGCAGGATGGTAAGTCTACTAACATTTTTTTTTGTCAGACTTACCACGTGCGACCTTCACTTTGTAAGTCTTGGTAAAATAAATATATATTTTAAGCATGATAGAACTTTGTAGTGTGACATGTTTACCTCATGGAGGAACTACCAGTTAGTAATGTGTTATTTATTGTGTTGGAGCATTTTATGTTAAAACATGTAACTTATTTTATTTATAAGGAAATTGAGATTACTCACATTAGCTACCTCGCTGACCCAAGTAAGTTTATGCTTCTTGGGTACGTTCTAATTGAAACGTAGCCATTTAGCCTTTTACAGGTTTAGAGATTTATGAGTAGTGTTACTAGAGTCTTGTTAGTAGGGCTAGCGACGTCAGAGTTTCATGGTTAGATTATTTTTTAGTTTGTTTTAATTTTCTAAATTATGTTTTAGTTGTTGCTGCTAAACATGATGCTATTATTGAATTTTCACGTCCTGTGTTTTGGAGAAATGAATAATCCTACGTGGAATTTAGGATTTTCATTTTCTCGAAAATTGGGTGGATTGATATTGTCAGTAAGGAAGGTAAATGTTGTAGGCATCTTAATGGTGAGAAGTTTGGGTTGATAAATTCATAAAAAATAATTTTTCATCAAATGAGTTGATTGATTTATACAGAAATTAAATGGGTTGGTAAGGGGCCACTTCCTTTGATGATGGTTGAAAGGGCGATTTCTTAAAAAAAAAAGCTATGTGATGTTGACTCATCTTGAATTTAAAAATTTTAACAAAGATCCTATTCATTAAATTATAAATTTACAAATAGAACTTTAGGACAATGATCTCATTTAGCTACCTCTACCACTGATTCATAATGAGTAAGCACGAGCCAAAAGTACACATCATAATGATTGGTGCCAAAATGTTACAAAGGCGAATCAAATAGGTGGGGTCCATAAGGGTTAAAAAAAGAATTAATATAATATATGAATTGTTATTCTCTTGTCAGTATGAGAAAACACATTTGGATGTTTTCACCTCATTAACAGTGACTTGGGATTTAAGGCCAAAATTTGAATTTGCCTTTTTGGACGATAAATACAGTTTGAGGAAAAGCTTCCACTTCATGGTTACGTTTAAACAATTCACATGGTATTATTATATCACATAGAGTCATGGTGTTATTCTAATTGTTTAAAAATATCCAGAATCATAGTGTTATTAAAAATGGTAATGGTTATTTATGTTTTTATTGTTATTGATGCATGTGGGGGTATGTAACGTGTTGTTATTCACATGGTGTATTGTCACCGATTTGCATGTTGCTATTCACAGTGTTAGTATTCAAAAAAAAATTATATAAATATTTAGAAATGCTCTTTTCCACAACTCAATTTTTTTTAAAATTTTTTTTTTATAAATACTTGCTTGTATACGTGTGATATAATTTTGGGTATGCAGACTTGTTTGCATATCGGTAAGCATTTCCATATGAATTCAGTAGTACGTGTAGTATTTAGTAAATACTTGCCAGGTATCGAACTTCGGGTGAGATGACACGACACTCGATGTAAGACCCCACTTGGGTCATGTACGCTCCAAGTGGCTTCGATGGCAAGGGATGCACACTTGGGTGATGTGTGTTTGGCACATGAGGAAAGTGTGATTGTGGAAAAGAAACTAAGAATTAGAAAAATAAAGAAAACCTTGAATTGATCATAACATGGAAATGTGCATGGATTATTTTAGCATCTATTAGTTTAGCATTGAAGGAATAAACTAATAGCTCATTCGATTCTTGAATGAGAACTGCCTGTCTTCCTTAAGGTGAAATGCATATATTTTTTTAATGATATTTAATCGTCTAGTTATGACATAATTAGTAAATTTTCTCACACCAGTATTAATATACTGACCCGAATTTTGTATTGTTTGTGCGTTCTTAATGAGCGTAGTTCTAGAAACTTATCAGGGTTAATTGGAACACAAAGGTGGTATCAGCTGCGTGACGATAGCTAAGGATTCGACACGTTTTGTTAGACCTTGAGTTTATTGTTTTTCCTAGGTAATCAGATGTAAGGATTAGTTATTAATGCTCGGATGTTTGAGTCAGAGATTTACCTTGGGATTGATTAATGTATTTTTTTTTTATGATTTATATTGTGGCTTGGGTTTATAATTGTTGACCTCATTTTGAGAGAAGGAATTTTGAGGAAGGTTATTATTTTATTTATTGCCTCATAATTGTACCATTTAATTTGATCATGTCGTGCCTTAGTTTTTTTGGACAATCTAGTCATTTATGTTGTTTAAAAATCGGGGCGTGAGAGGGGATTCATCTCTATTGGGTCATGTACTTGGGATCCACAATCTTGTCCCAAAACTAAACACTCAGCAAGAACATTTCAACCACCCATAGCACTTCATCAAGCAACCAATTCTAATGCCTGCTTGAGCAAAACTTAAATAAGATTTGAAGGTACAACTTCAAACTCTATTTCGTAACACAACATCCACTGTTCAAGAGTAGTTATGGCGTAGGGTCCCTCACGTTCTCATGTGGTCTGTGTGGAAAGAAAGAAATAAAAGGGTATTTGAAGGACTCAACAGATCAGCGCACTCTATCTTTATTGAGATTAGAGAATTGCTGTGGAGGATGGGTTCGGCTTGTAATTTGTTTAGGAATGTTTCTCTTTGTTTTTATTTCCTTAATAAACATCTTCGTGTTTGACCCAAAAAAAAAACTGTTCAAGCAGCTCTTACAACTTTCACCATTCATTCCCACTGTAAGTGTTGGTGAAACCACTTGTCATTTCCAATGATCAAATAATCCTGAACGGAGTCGGCTACTAGCAAGAAAGTAAGATTGCTATCCTCAAAGCATTTCAAGGATCGAGATTCACATGTATATGTACGCAAATTGAAACTTTGATTTTAGTTGATTTCAAAATCAAATTTCAGTTCTTGTTATTTGGTTTGTGTAAAGATTGAGTTTTTTTAATTTTAATTTTATTTTATTTTATGTTGGAATGAAGTTGGTTTGAATAGTCCAACATCAAGTAAGAAAGATTCGTCACTAACGTTTATAAGGAAATGATCCACTTTCTAATATCAACTAGGTCTTTTGGGAAAAATCTCACATCATTTATGCCGAGATGGAAGGTCCGACTAAATAGATGGTGTTTAAGTTGGAGACAATAGGTTCGATCAGATAAATGGTGTTTAAGTTGAGGACAATATCGTCCCTATGTACCTTGGACCAAGGGGTGCGCACAAGGCTCCGATGAAAGACCCGATTCGATAGGTGGTGTTTAAGTTGGGGACAATATTGTTACTATTTACAGTGAACCAAAGGGGTATCACACGGTCGGCGAGGTGGAGGTGCAGTGTTCAGGGGATAGGCACAGGGCAGAGAGCCAGATTCAGGTGGGAGCGCAGGTTTTTCGAGTGAATGATCAAGATCCTCAGAGTAGGCGCATGACAGCAAGTTACAATGACAGATATTAATTGTCAATTGCCTTACATAAATTATATGCTCGAAGAGGATCGAAAATAAGTTTTTCTTATCCTAAACAATTTTTTAATGTTTGCAATTTCGAATAAAATTGCAGTGAAAATAAAAATAAAATCAGGCGATCTATAAGAGTATCGAATTTGAGTCATTTACAAAAAATGTTAAACTTTCAACCACTACACTAACAAAAACATGTTAATATAGTTGAATAAAAATTATCATATTGTATTATACATTATACAATTACAATTTTTAAAACGCAAATTATTTACTAAAAACATTTTAAAAATTGGGGGAGGGGAGCCTACATGCATGGTTACAAAGGCCTGCGAAACAGAAAAATCAAGCGCAAAAAGTTAGGTCTTATGTTATACCTAAGGTCAAAATAGTTAAATTATATGTTCATTAGAGTGATAGAAGTTCGGCTTTTGCTTCTCTGCTTCTCATTAAAAGCAAACTTCTCTTCTAATCAAAATGAAAACCTTCAATCATAATTAATAAGTGCTTATCTTGACTTCAATTATAAATGTTAGCTATCCAAATCTTTAAACTATCTTGTTACTTATTAATCTAAGATCACTTTTTGATAAATGTTTTTCGTTGTCGAGTTGTTTACTTCCCTAATCTTGATATAAATAAATTTAGAAGATTTTTGTTTTTGTCAAGTGTTAGTGTTAGCTTGCTCTGGTATTTACTTCGTTTGATATATTTGCTTATTGGTTAAGTCATAATTCACATTTTAAGGGTGTGTTTGGTTGCATGAAATTTTAGGTAATGAGAATTTATGAGGGAATCTCTATATTTTAGGTTAAATTGATGTGTCACTTTACATCTACCATTTGATTTTGTGACTAATGGTGAGAATAAAATTCTCATGAACATGAGAATCACACTCATTGGTCCCCAAGGCATGTAATTCTTATATTCATGAGACTTTCATTTACACCATTGATTACAAAATTAATTGGTGGATAACTCAGATTAGCCTAAAATATAAGGGCCCCTCATAAATTTTCATAACATAGAATTTCATGCAACCAAACACACCCTAAATGCCATCTTGAAGGCAATCAGTAATATCTATTGAACAAAATACTGCATCAGACCCTAGTAATTGATCAAGGTAGCCAAAACCCAAATTCAACTTTTTATTTATTTTTTTAATCCCTTAATCCCTCCCACCCCAGATGCTGCCAGCTAGGTTTGAACAAAGTAATAATTATGGTGGAACAAAGTAGGATGAGTTGCACCTTCTTTTAGGACATTCGAATCTCTTATCATGTCTACATACAATTACTTGTTGGCTTAGGTCTCACTTATTTTTTGCTTCTTGTTTAAGTATTGTAACCCTATTTATAGGCCAGCATATATAATTGATAAAAAGTGTATGTTCCCATTTTATTTTATTTTTCTATATTTCATTTTAAGAGTTATGTTAAATATGAATCTAGACCGTTCGAAAGATAAGAGTTATGTTTGTTTTGAAGATTTGTAATACAAAGAAATCTTGATTTTTGTTTTTCAACAATGCTACTTAATGAAGCAAATGGAAAATTCTAAAGTCACCGTTCATCTGCTTTGAGATGTGAATTATTTCATATATTTAGGCATATGGACGGTGTCTGGTGGCATCAAGCACAACACCAGGCACTGTAGTAGTGCTCGAAACAAACAGGGATATTCCAAAATTTTAAACAAATCAGAACTCAAATGTTCATCTTGAGATTAGCTGTATTTAATGTGATGGTATAGATACAGGAAAGTAGCCAGGATTCTGTTTGAGGGATGCTAAAAATGCGAAATGTAAGTGTAATGTGTACCAAAATTTTATTAGCTAAATGAGATAATAATACCCTTGAGATAGCGAAAAACTATTATGTATGCATTAAAATCAAATTTGAATTTATGATTGATAATTTTATTAGTTAAATGAGTTAATAATACCCTTGAGTTAACAAATAATATTATACCTATAATTTTGAATGATTTAGAGAATTTATGATTGATAATTTATAATAATACACAGTCAATATGACAGTAAAAGTGCCAAAGGGGCTGTGGCCGATTGGTTAAGGCACTGTGGACTTGTTCCACAGATCCTTGCTTCGAGGCCCGCTGGAGGCAACTTTAATCCGGGCTGATGTTAGACTGGTTGGTCGCTTCTCGGGTGTAGGTTACGGACCCTATTAAAAAAACCGGCTCAACTTCCAAAAAAAAAAAAATATGTCAGTAAAAGTAAGTTTTAATTTTAGATATTTATAAGTCGACCCATTTAATGATTATTATTAACTAAAGATGTGATGACTCAGTGATTGAGCAGTGACGGATGGTATCACTAGGTCATGAGGTTAATCATAGCCGGCGGCATTTAGGGTGAGAATGGTCTATATTATTATTAATATTGTAAAATAATATTATATAATTGAAAATGAAAATTTCACCTGATAAAGTAAATTCGAAGATCACATCTAGCAGTAAGATTTGCTACGTATACTTGATTATTTGACTCGGTTTACACAAACTCATTTTGAGATGTTTTGACTTTATTGCAATAATCGCTTAATTTTTTTAATAAATGGAAACTATATGGTGATGAATTTTTCCCCGTTTAGGAGTGTCAATAAATAAATTATAACAAATGTAAGTGGTTGCAACTATGAAAAATGTATTTGTACCTGACTCTACATTCAAAAATTTACAATAAAAATTATTAGTACAAAGTCGTAAATCAACAACTTATTAAAGTGTTTGTTATTTATTGTAGAACTTGTCACAACGATTAATGTATCTTTGATGTTTGAAAGAATTCGTAATTGAAGTTTTGTTTTATCGAGGAGATTTACTTTTGTTTTTTTGCCAAGAATAAATTAATGCTCACAAATGAGAAAATTTAACCACCAAATGATATATTTTTGTGCAACAAAATCAAAACATCTCAAAATGTCGATGCAACTAAGACAAATAGTCAAATTCAGACAGCAACACCCTGTTAATTTTATTTATGTACTTTTCTCTTAAGATCATTGGATTAGATTGTTGAACATTAAATGAAGAAGACTTTAACATGATTTAAATTGAGATTGCATAAACAAACAAGAATTAGAATGAGATTACTTATCAATAATTGAGTTGACAAAATCTCAAATTTCTAGAGTCTCTAAATAAACCTTCTAGAACCATTGACGATGTTCTAGTCGCATGCCAAGAACAAGATCCACCCATAAACTCATAGTGGGGGCATGTCATTTTTTGTCATGCGGCACATAGAAGATATAATTATTTCTGTGTGTTTATTATTGATGGATGGTTTGGGTCGATTTTTATAATCATAAAGTTTAGATATTTCATAACGTGTTAAAGTATGATGATATTTATGTGTAAAAAGCGATGTTTATTGAGTTGTTGGTTATGGGGACAGGTATTTGTTCAGCATTATTTATGATCCAACTTGATTATTCGATTTTATCATACTGAGTTAATATATTAGTTTCGGCATTACTTCTAAGTTTGACAAACAAATATCGTAATACACCATCTTTTAGTTCGATTTTGTTGACACTGTGGGTTCCATAGTCCACGGACATTCACAGAACACAGATTAGTTGTTTTATATTTCAAAAGCAAAACAAAGAATGAATGCTAAACCCTGAATCAACAAATGAACAAAATCAAATGAAATTCTTATACTTGGTTTGAAGAAAGTTGTGATCCCATCCCATGACCAGGCTAAATGGGCTTTGTAGATATTGGTGGGCCCAAGGCCCAATACACAATTTGGGCCTTACTAAGAACCCTGCCGAGTTTCAGTGCCAATACTTCATGAAGGTTTGTAATGATCTTTTTTTCTTGGTTCAGTCGCTTCGTTTCTAATTCAGCTTCTACTGTTATTATTTATTAAGCCACATAATGAGTAAACCTTCAAATTCAAGAAATTTGGTCATACATTGTCCAACTTATTTGCATTGCTGTGTGTGGTAAGAGTCATGGGTTGGATAATTCCAGAATGTCATAAGCATCATTATGTTCATATCCCTACCTTATTTGTATCTCACTATAATAAATTAATATTTTTTAACAACTCCTTAAAATAGTAATATTTTTGAGCGGTAAGCGTACGCCAAATAATTTTAAGTTAAAACTAAATTTAGTAAAATATCATGAAAAATAGTTACACAATTTTTTGTGATACGATAAATTGGATCATTACGAACAATATCACTGGTAGTATCATACTCTTCATGGTGATACAATTGTTGTATTATTTTATTTATAAAAATGTAAAAAATTGTTTGATAGACTATTACAACTTAAAAAGTGATAATGTTTTATGAGTTATTATAAAAATGCAAATTTAATGTAGTCGATGTGAACTCAACTTTGTTTGAAGTAATATTTGAGGAACAATTTTCATTTCATTCAGCAGTGTCGCATATGTTAATAACAACACACATAAATAACTACAAATTTCTGTGCCTATTTGTCAGCAATATTGTATCTCACTATATTAAATTAACATTTTTGTAACGACTTCTAAAATAGTAATATTTTGAGATGTAAAAATCTACCAAATAATTTCAAGTCAAAACTAAATTTAGAAAAAAAAATTGAAAAATAGTTACACAAGTTTTTGTGATACAATAAATTGGATCACTATGAACAATATCACTTGTAGTATCACACTCTTCATGATAATATAATTGTTGTACCATTTTGTTTATAAAAATGTAGAAAATTGTTTGGTAGACCATTACAACTTAAAAAATAATATTGTTTTATGGGTTATTATAAAAATGCCAATTTAATGTATCTATGTGAACTCAACTTTGTTTGAAGTAATACTTGAACAATTTTCATTTCATTCAGCACTGTAGCATATGTTAATATCAACACACATGAATAACTACAAATTTCTCGGCAAGGGATCTACAGTCAATTTCTCGCTAAAGATTAATGGTCAGTTGTATGGGTTTTTCACTAGCTCTAAAGGCTCACGTCAAGGCGATCATTTGTCCCCTATTCTCTTTACTTTAATAGCAGAAGGTCTAACCCAAATGATTCTTAAAGTGTTTGATGCTGGCCTAGTGAGAGGGTTTTCTGTCGCAAAGGGTAATCCTTATGTTTCTATTATTCAGTATGCGGATGATATTATCCTCTTTTGTGATGCCTCTGCTACTCAGATTCTTGCTTTAAAAAGAATTATACTTTGGTTTGAAGTTATTTCAGGTCTAAAAATCAACTTTCACAAATCAGTGGTGTTGCCTATTAGAGATGTTCTTCATCTACAACAGTTGGTGGGTTTATTTGGTTGTGCAGCGGGTCAGTTTTTAGTTTAAGTACTTTGGCATGCCTTTGAGTGCTAGTTTTAAAAGTAAAACTGTGTGGGATGAGACGATCGAAAGAATGGAATCGAGACTAGCATCTTGGAAGCGTAGATTCTTCTCAAAAGCAAACATATTAGCTTTTTTCCAATCCACTTTAGCTTCTATCCATGTGTTCATTCTGTCTCTTATCAAGGTTCCCTATTCAATAACAGCCAAGATGGAACAGATCATGCGTGACTTCGTTTGGGGTTCCACTCAAAACTCTAGAAAGATGCATTTAGTGGGTTGGGAAAAAATTTGTTGTCCAAAATCTCAAGGTGGATTGGGCATTTGCCAAGTGGTCACTTTCAATTTTGCTTTACTTTCTAAGTGGTTTTGGCGATTTGCATAAGAAAATGACAATTTATTGAGATCACTCATCATTGATAAATATGGGAGCAATAGATGAGATTGAGATAAGATAACTAAATACTCTCTTTATGGATGCTCTTTGTGAAAGTCCATCTCTCGGTGCGCAAGTGTTTTCTACCCACACACCTCTATTTGATGTGGCAATAGTGATCTCATATCTTTCTGGCATGATTCTTGGTATAACAACCAACCCCTGAAGGATCTGTTTCCAATGTTGTTTATCATTAATAATAAAAAACATGGGAGAGTAGCAATTTTTGGTTTAATGGCTATTCTTGGGATCTTTTTTTTCGAAAACCCCTAAATACTGGGGAGCTAAAGGAGGTCGCCAAATTAATACATCTGTTGGATAGTCAGATGCTCTCGGAGGGTCCTGATAGTTTGGTGTGGAAGGGAAAGGTATGGGCTTCTCGGTGAATTTTTTTTCCTGATATGTTGGCTCCCTCTCATTATGAGACAAATTCCAACCCCTTCATTTCATTTCACAAGAATCTGGTTTGGGTGAAAAATCTTTCTCCTCAGATAAATTTCTTTAGTTGTCAATGTTGCATGAGAGAATCTTGACTAAATATAGGTAAAAGAAAAGAAGAATCCACACAGGAAGTCTTTGTATGCTTTGTAATGAGATTGACGAGACGGTGAATCATTTAATACTTACTGCAGATTCTCCAAATCCATTTGGAGCAGTTTCTTGTCAGAATTTGGTTTGAGTTTGATGTTTCAAGGTTCCATTTTGGATTGGCTAAGTTGGGGAGCTAATCCTTTTCGGCGGGCGGAGTGGTTATGATGTAGGGTTCCTCACGTTCTCATGTGGCATGTGTGGAAAGAGAGAAATAATAGGATTTTTTAAGGGCTCAACAGATCAGAGCATTATATTTTTATCGAGATTAGGAAATTGTTGAGGAGGATGGATTCGACTTGTAATTTGTTTAGGGACTTGGTTTTTGTCACCTCCATAGCAATTGAAAATGACTTATAAGGGCTCAAAAGGTTAAAATGGGTCGGCTTATAAATATCTCTGCAAAGTCTTATAAGGCATTCCAAAGTACTACTTTAACCATCTCTATTGGGTCGGCTCAAAAGGATTCATCTCTATTTAAGTACGATCTGATAGGTGATGTTTAAGTTGGGGACAATATCGTTACTGTGTATAGTGGAGCAAAGGGGTATCACACGGTCGGCGAGGTGAAGGTTCAGTGTTAAGGGGATAGGCACAGGGCAGTGAGCCAGATCCAGGCGGAAGCGCAGGTCCTTCGGGTGAATGATCAAGATCCTCCATCGTTCAAGGAGAGTAGGCACATAATAGCCAGCCAGACCATGTAAAACATCGCAAGTGCGCGGTCTGCCATATGAATGATTTACAAATTAGGCTCTAGATATTTATCAAGGTGGTGTCCGGGAGTATCCTACAAGTCCGGACGAAGTGAAGTTAGTGTGGGGGTTGTGACCAGGTGGAACCAACAACTCCGGGAATAGTTGAGCCCGTGTACTGAGCCCTACCCACAAGATCGTGGTTACACATGAGACTCGAGGAGGAGTTGTATTTCGAGATATTGCAGATTGGTAGATGAATTATAGGATGTGTGATAATTCGCATTAAGGTGAAAATTGTTGGAAAAAGTGTTGACTTGAATAATCACACATCAAGTAAGTGAAGGCCCGATCCGATAGGTGGTGTTTAAGTTGCGGACAATATCGTTGTTATATATAGTGGACCAAGGGGTGCGCGCAAGGGCCAAATGAAAGACCCGACCCGATAGGTGGTGTTTAAGTTGGGGACAATATCATTACTATATATAGTGTGTCATGTACCTTGGACCAAGGGGTGCGCGCAAGGCCCAGATGGAAGGCCCGACCCGATAGGTGGTTTTTAAGTTGGGGGAAAATATCGTTATTATGTATAGTGACCAATGAAGTATCACTCAGTCTGCGAGGTGGAGGTGCAGGCGACACATTGTTCAGGGGATAAGCGCATGATAGAGAGCCAGATCCAGGCGGGAGCATAGGTCACACTGTTCAGGGGATAGGCGCAGGGCAGCGAGCCAAATCCAGGCCGGAGCACAGGTCCTCCTGGTGAACGATTAAGATCATCCATCATTTAAGGAGAGTCGGCGTATGACAGCGAGCCAGACCAGGTGGAGCATCGCAGGTGCGCAATCCGCTAGATGAATGATCCACAGATTATGCTCCAAGTCCTTACCGAGGTGGTGTCCGGGAGTATCTTACGAATCAGGACAAAGTGAAGTTAGTGTGTGGGTTGCGACTAGGTAGAGCCAACAACTCCGAAAATAGTCGAGCCAGTACATCGAGTGCTACCCACAGGATCGTGGTTGCACATGAGACTTGAGGAAGATGTGTACTTTAAAATGTTGCAGACCGATGGATGGATTGTAGGATGTGTGATGATTCACGCCAATGTAAAGATTGTTGGGAAAAATGTTGGCTTGAATAATCTCACATCAAGTAATAAAGAGCTATGAGCCAATGTGGAGATTGTTAGAAAAAGTGTTGGCTTGAGCAATCCCACACACAAAGATTTATAAGAAGATGATCTACTCCTTAATAGCAATAAGGCATTTTGAGAAAAACTCCACACCACCAAGGCCCGGATGAAAGGCCTGATAGTTGGGGACAACCCTAAAACAAAACCCAGGTCTTCAATTTTGATCCTTGATGGCTTCAGCTGCAATAATCTCCGAATGAGAAGATCCCCATCTTATATGACTTTTTGTCCGAGTACATCTCTGTTAAATCATCATTGTGAATCCTGAAATGGTGGTCCCCATTGATTGAGCTATTGCCCACATTAAATCCTGATTATTCGTAATCTACATTGTTTGGAGTTAGTTATGACATAACTTGGGTTTAACCTAAGGTAAGGGTAAAATTATTCAAAATTTAGTTTTAATTAGTCAATGACGTGGACTTAACGTTTCCGTCAGAAAACGAGTGTTAGACTCAATTAGTTTTCAAAATGAGGGCAAAATTCTAATAGATATAAATTAATGAGTGTCAAACTAAAAAAAAAACTTTATTTAAGTATATCTTCTACCTTTTTTTTATATCAATTTAATTTTAATTATACTATTATACTCTTATTAATTTTAATTTAATATAATTATACTATTCTTAATTTCAATTACACAATTTACTATTATTAAATATATACTATTATTAATTTCAACTTAATTTTAATTTGACAAATTAAAAAAATTTGGAGTTTAAAAATATTTTTAGTATTAATAATTAGTTTTTAAGTACTATTATTAATTTGTTATTATTTTTGTTTTGTTTTTAATTTGGGAAATTAAAATAGTTGGAATATTTTAATATTGTTTAAGATTTGACGGATGGTATGAATGCCTCCAAATATAGGAAAAAGGTAGAAGTCAAGTCAAAATATGAAATTTTTTAGGGATTCCCTTGGAGCATGAATTTTCTCACATGAGCCCCCTAAAGCTATTTTAGGGAATTCCTTAGAGATGCTCTAACAACATTAAGAACATCTCCAAGGGATCCCCTAAATTAGTCAAAAAACTATTTTGGGAGTTTCATGTGGGAAAAACCTTGCTCTAAGGGATTTTCTATTCAAGCCTCTATTTTAACTTTGTTTTTCCATTCACCTATATTCGAGGGCATCCATTCCATCCCCCAAATTCTAATAAATATTAAAAAAAAAAGTCACTTTTCTTTCTTTTCTCTCCTCCAATCATTGAAATTTAAATATAAAATTTTTAAAATTAAGGAAAAATATATTTAAATAATGATGAAAAAGTTAAAATTGTGAATGTGGTTAGAGTGATGAAGAAATAGGGGGACCCCTAAAATTAGCTTTTGATTAAAATAGGGGATGATTTTAGCTTTTACCCTTTAAAATGCTCCAAGAGAATCACTCTCGAACTCTCGGACCCAACTGTTAATCTACTTTGATGTGTTTACATCAACCAATTGTTGGGACTAGTTTCCAATATTTTGTGCATGTTGGAATTAAAGTTTAAAACAAAATATATAAAACAGATTTAGAATGTCCATTAAAGACATTATTGGTTCAATTTTTTTTTCTACTTATAGCTTGGCTACCATGGTTAGATTTTTTGCTGAAACGAAGTCAGTTGTTTAGTTAAAGAGTGATGATTCAATGAGGTTAACTTTGCACCTATTCGGTGAGGACACACTTCTCAATTGTTAGATTAAATGGATTTAAATGAAGTTGTTAAAACAAAAAATGAAAAAATTTATTAGTTTCCTAAACTTACACAACTCGTTAGTTTTAGGCTTTACTAACTCCATTCCCCTTTTCTTCTTTCCATAATCTCCACTCGTGTTTTTTTTGTTAAATTTTGATTTGTATCTTCTTCAAAATAAATCTAATTACTAAACCATTTGGTTTTATTTTTATGATGAAAAATTTTCCATGCTTCTCTATAAGTAATATTGTTTATGATTAAACAAGATTTTAATAAACTAGAGATGAATATCTGATCGTTGAATTTAATGTGAAGATACGTTTGTTTTGGATGTGGTTGAAGAGAATTGAAGAGATTTTTTTTTGTTTTGTTTTTAATTTAAAGCAGTTGAGGAGGTCCAAAAAGGCAAGAACATGGATTATCTTTTAAAGTTTGTTCATATTGTTGCACCCTTGTTTAGAGATAAGAGGGTGGATGTCATTGCTTATGAATAATAACTTACTAGATAAATTTTTTTCTTTTTTCTTTTATCAATTCTGTAGAAGACTTTGTATGATCAAAGGAGGAAGAAGAAGATGGAGAATGAAGTTTCTAAAACTATAGAGTTGTGATGGTTTCGGAAACTAATTTAGGTTTAACAACTTCATCTAGATTTATTTTATCCAACGGTCGAGAGGTGCGCCCTCACCGAGTGGACATGAGGTTAACCTCATTGAATCACAACTCTTAGTTAAAAGTCCCATAAATTATGTGTTTTAGAAAATAAAATTGAGTAAGGCTAGGGAATCATGTTTTGCAACTAGGATGATGTGGCATCATTAGAGGAAGTTTTTTACAACCTCGACATATACATAAACACTTTGGAAGTTTCATCATTCTTTTAATATCACGCCACATCATCCTGATTACAAAACATAGTTGCAAAAACATGATTTCCTATCATTTTCAAATAAAATTGTGGTCATTCTAAAAGAAGGTAGTTTATCTCTTTCACTTTTTTTCCTCTCTTTTTAAATATGAATTTTTATTTCAAATACAAGATTTCTAGATGATGGCCTTATTTGGGTCTTAACAAAACCTTCTAAGTTTCCATAAACTCGTTAAAGTGACCCTAAATTTTTTTCTCCCTTCTTACAGGTGGCTTGAAGGAGATATCGTACCTTTGAAGGGATAATACAAAGTGGGAAAGGATGATAGTAGAAAATGGCCTTACTCTATTTGGAGAGCTATAGATACCAATGCGCTTCTGCAAAACAACTTCTAAACACATATCAATCAAACTGAGAAGATGTCATTCTAGTTGATAATTGAAATAAAGTTGCTAGTAATTCTAAAGAAATTGAGTATCAAAATAATTCAGCAAACTACATTGGCAGCAAAATTTAGAAATAAAATGAAAACACTCTTTTGCCTAAACAATTCTTTAGAACATAAAATAAAATACAGAAAATAACTCAAAAATGTAAAGTAAGACGCTAGAGTAAAACATAAACAGAAATTCTAGGGAGCGAGATAAGCAAAACTGCCTCGCTCCCTAGAAGGGCTCAAACATAAAATTTAGAACTTGAGGTTGAAGATCCGTATTACTTTTTTAGTTTAAAATATTTCTAGCTCCCCCTCTCCCTTTCCCCTCGCATCTTTTTTTTGAAAGCAAGTAGGGTTTTAAGGACCCCTTAATCTTTATATTAATTAAAAATAAGAAAATTCAAATACAGTCCCTCTCCATGGGGAGAAACACCACTACAAGGCTATACTGATCTCACGATCACTAACAAAAGATGAATACCACCAGAGAGAGAAAAACCACTACAAGTGGCAACGAAGCCAAGATTCTTGTTGAAAGGGGCGGATTGATGAATCATAGTTAATTAATGATAATATAATAATTAATTACTTTAACATATTTAAAAAATAAAAAATAAACAATACATAAATAACTATACAAAACATCACTTGCTATGAGGGAGAAGATGGATTCAACAAGCTACTTTTTTGGTGTTCAAAAAAGAAATATATAGGGGACAAATCAAATTGGTATATAATTTTAAAGGGAAAAATTTTATTTCAAAACAAAATGCTAGGAAATCAGGTTTTTGCAACCATGTTTTGTAACCAGGGTGACATGGCATGATTTTGAAAGAATGATGAAATCTCCAAAGAGTTTATGTGTATCTCGAGGTTGTAAAAAAACTCCTCTAACAATGCCACATCATCCTGGTTACAAAACCTGGTTCTCAAACCTCACTCATTTCAAAATGTAAAATTATATGTTTACAAAAAATTAGATTATTTGCGATTTGTCCTGTATAAAAAATAACTAATTAGAGGTTACCCCAACATTAGTCAATATTGCAGTATCTCTCAGGATTAGCAGTCAACATGCGTTGGCTGTCAAAAGGCTCATACCAAAATGTTAATCAAGCAATAACCTACTAATGATCCTTGAGATACAAACATGTATCTTGCAGAAAAATCAATGGGTCAAAATTTTCATCTATCTCCAGAAAATTCCTATGAATAAAATACAAAACTAAACCTCAACATATGAATTTAGCTTGAGAAAAATACTTTAAAAACAACCTTCTTCTTCCTCAAATTAGATAAAAGAGGTTGAAGTTGCTAGTGGCTGACAATGATGGTGGGAAAGGGAAATAAATCAAGCAAAGACTGAGGGAAAGAAAAAGAGGTGGAGGTGGGGCGATTGTCAGTGTCATAGTAAACAAAGAATGGGAGCAGAAAATAGAAGGAGAGAGAAAGGGGTAAGGTAGGATGATATCATCAGTTTTGCAGGGTGGGCAAATCACAAGTAACCCAAAAATTTTCAAAAGTTACACTTGCCTCCACCTAGATTCGTGACTAACCACAAGGCTTTACTAATTTGAAAATTCACTAATCCACACATCTCCTCTCTTCCCTCTAGCTAAAAAATCCCAAAAAAAATGATAAACACCACAAAATATGTCCAACAATAGGTGGGGGATGAATATAATTTAGTTATCTCGCCAAGAAACGTTATGGAATCCTGAAGAGAAATTTTAGGTTTCTATTTTTAGTCAAGTCTTTGTATTTAGTTTTAATAAATACTAGTAGGACCTAGTCTTTAGGATATGGGGTTAGTGTTCCTTATTTCTTGCTAATTGCTCATCATGTTTGCTAGTCTTGAGCTGGTTTCTCTCTTTTTGTTAACAATGTAAATGGTTCTTTATAAGCCTAAATTGCACAATAAGAAATATCATCTTTCAGAATAGTTGAGCATCTTCCATCATTTGTTCTTTATTGCTAACATTCTGGTATCAGAGTAGCAGTTTTTGAAATTTTTGCAGCAGCAAAGAAGATGACAACTGAAGGGAATTTTTTGTAGCCATCAATTCCTCGCTTCGATGGTCACTATGACCATTGGAGCACGTTGACGGAAAATTTTCTGCGATCTAAGGAATATTGAGGGCTAATAGAGACTGGCTATGTTGAGCTAGAGAGTGGATTGGCGCAAACAGAAGCACAACGAAAGGAGTTAGAGAATTTGAAGCTGAAAGACCTGAAAGTAAAAAATTATTTGTTCCAGGCTATAGATCGAACAATTTTGGAGACCATTCTTGTGAAGAATACCTCCAAACAAATATGGGAATCCATGAAGAACAAGTTTGAAGGGAGCGCCAGGGTCAAGAGGTCACATTTACAAGCTCTCCGCAGAGAGTTTGAGATCCTAGAGATGAATGTTGGAGAAGGAGTCTCCGAGTATTTTTCAAGAATATTGTCAGTAGCCAACAAGATGAGAACATATGGATAACAGATGCAGGATGTCACGGAGGTGGAGAAGATTCTCAGATCGTTGAGTGCAAAGTTCAATTACGTTGTTTGCTCGATAGAGGAGTCTAAAGACATCAATAAACTCTCAATTGATGAACTGCAAAGCTCTCTGATTGTTCATGAGCAAAAATTCCACCGACGTACAGTAGAAGAACAAGCACTCAAGATAACTGATAATCATATAAATATAACATTTTTTTATCTCTTATTATATTTTTGTTAATCCTTGTTTTATTTTAAATTAATTATTAAATTTTTGTGTTTCTGTAGAATTCAGAGCAATAATGAAGAAATCAAAGAAAAATGCAATGAATAAATCACAGATGGTGACTTCAGAGGAAGTGGAGGTGAGAATAACCTAAACTCAAAACCAAACCCAAAACCAAATCCGTAAACCCAAACCCAATGCCTAACCCAATCAAACCCAAAGCATATTCTCTTGATTATCCAAGATTCTAGTTTGATTTAAGCCTTAAATCACTCATTGAACCCTCCTCTTAACTTGTCCAAGTTCATTTTCTCAAACCCAAAGCATATTCTCTTAATTATCCAAGATTCTAGTTTGATTTAAGCCTGAAATCACTCATTGAACCCTCCCCTTAACTTGTCCAAGTTCATTTTCTTAATTATCTATAAATACAATAGAAATGAATAAGAAATGGGAAGAAGAGGAGGGAAAGAAAAAAATACAGAATACCAAAACCTCTTCTTCACAATTTGTGATTCTCATCACCATCCCAACCAAGCAAAATCACCATCAACAACCTATCCATCTCTATTTTCTCTCCTTCACTCCACTGAAACATGGGCGTGACAACCTTGTTTCACTTCATCTTCAACCACGGTCACAGGCTGCACCACGCACCACCACAAAAACTTAAATCAAGTTGACGCTACTGGCACCTAGTGGACCTTGCTGAAACCACCTCGGCTGAGAAATATCAGAACTATTTGCACCCACTGGGATCTGCTAAGCCATAATGGACTTGTTCCTGTTTGCACCCTGCTGAATGCTCTGTAACACCACAATGAATTAAGTCGCAAACTCTAAAATTAGTTTCATTTTACTTTATTATTCCATGATTAATATTAATTGATTCGCGATTTGTAATATTTTACTTTCACCTAATATGTCATGCATCTTAGGTTGTTAAAAAAATATTATGTTATAAATTAAGCATGTTTTAATTGAATAATTAAACTTGTGATTAATTGTGCCCTAACAAGACAATTAATGCTAGGAGTTTATACATCGCTAGAGTCATTTATTTGAAATTGGAATAATAAGAAAAATTGAATATAATTTTAAGAGTTTGAAAAATATTTTGCAAATTGTGGTTTCCCTCCATATCTTTTCTTTTATTTATTGTTATTTTTATTACTTTTGTTTAACTCGGATTTTTAAACACTGTAACCCCCATTTTCTCCAAATTAGTTTAGGTAAATTATTAAATTCAATTTAATCCACCTTCCTCGTAGGATCGACCCGTACTTGTCGTTGTCTATCAGTTAAACACCGTGCACTTGCGGTTATTACAAGTGGGTCAAATTAGCCTGTTTATTTAGGCTGGTTAAACATGCAACAAGTTTTTGGCGCCGTTATCGGGGAAGGTAGCGGTGTAGTTGAATTTAATATTTATTTTTACTACTTTTAAAAAAAAATTCAGAAAAAAAAACAAAATTTTATTCTTATTTTGTTAAGTTTTTTTACACTCATTTCGTGTTATTTGTTTGATTTTGTAGAATACACGCTTCTCAAGGAAATTGGACGATCCTGCAAACATCAAGCAAATTTTAATTTTAATTAATTTTTTTATTTTGTGAGGAGAGTTTAATTTTATTTTCACCTCGTTTTACGAGTGTGTGGTGTAATAATTTTTGTAAACTCTATTGTTTTCCATTTTTAATCACTTAAAAAAAACCCAAAATTTTCCAAATCAAAAGAAATTATCGGGAAACAATTTTAATTGTTACCCAATAATTTTTTTTTTATGATTTAGAAATCCGACTTCTAAGACCAAAACCAGTAATTTGATTGTATATGCTTGTGTGCTGATTGAAATGGATAAAAAGAAGTCATACATTTTTTTAATTATGCTAACTTTTTGTACAAAGCGGAATACGAACACTGTAAGTACTTCTATCACACGCAATGTATTAGCGACCCGGGTGCTTTGTGTAATTGTTTGAAACTGTGTGATTGGTTGTTTAATTTCTGTAATTGTGGATGCTAAACTTTAGTAATTCATAATAAGTAGACCCAACTTCTAAATAGAAACTGGTGGGACTTGATATCCCCACCTCATCACTCCAGCTAAGTGCAACCAATAGCCAAACATAATTAAAATTAGTTAGCAAGTTAGATAGAGTCATCTTTTAGGTACGGTGTTCATAGGACAACCAATACCAAGGTGAATCCAATAATTTTTGTGTTGACCAAAGCTAAAAGTGACTATGGGTTTAATCATTCAATGAACTCCGAGAGGCCACTGCCACAAGGGTAATTTACCTGGTACACCGAGTCATGTAAGCTACGATCCACAAGAAGAATTGGTGTAACTAACAATTTTGGGTTAGGAACACAAGCCTCAAGTGTACATTTAACATCACATCGTTCTCACATCTATTGGCTTACAGAATGGTAACACAAGGAAGTACTTAATTGGACCATTGTGACCTCCTTCTCTTGTGCGATAATTTGGTTTCTTTGAAACAAAACTCCAGCCTACTGATTTTGAACTTTGTGGTGTAAAGCATTCACTCTTAGGATCATCTTGTAGCACCCATTGCTCTGATATAAAGATTACATAAGAAATAATATGTCCCCCAAAGATATAAAAAAATAATTAATCTCAAAAACACTGATTGCTTAGGGAGGCATTTTTTCTTGTGCATCAATTGGTTGCTGATTGTGTTTGAGTCTGTGCGTGATTTTTTTTTAAGGATAGTAAACATTTCAAACTTCACTTGGTATAGATCTGTTTATGTGTATTTGGGAACGAGATTCGAGAGGTAGACTAATTCGAGAGGATCCTGTAGAGTTGTCTGAAGCCCCCATTGACCTTCTAGATTTTTTCTCCTTGTCGAGTGAGACCACTGAAATGGTTGCGGAGAGAGCATTTAAAAATTATTTTTCTCCATGTTTCAATAACACCCTATCTTGCATTGTCTTGCCCAAGACCACTGCAAGTAGCTTTGAGCTAAAACCATCAATTATCCACCTTTTGCCTTCCTTTTATGGTCTAGAAAAAGAGGATCCCTATCTTCATGTCAAAGAGTTTCTTGACATTTGTGCTACTCTAAAATATCCCAATTTTTCTGATGATTCAGTTCGTCTTAGGTTGTTCCCCTTTTCTTTAAAAGATAGGGCGAAGTCATGGTTAAACTCCTTAGAAACTGGAACCATCGACACTTGGGATGCCCTATCAGGAAAAATTTTGACAAAATATTTTCCTATTCATAAAACAAATGCCATCCGAAGAGATATATCTAATTTTCAACAGAAAGAGGGTGAGCATTTCTATGAATGTTGGGAAAGATTCAATGAACTCATTGCTAGGTGTCCCCATCACAACTTTGAAAAGTGGCAATTGGTTCAATACTTTCAAGACGCGTTAACCCCTCAAAACGGATGAATGAAGATGAGTGCTAATGAGATTTGGGATTTCTTTGAAGCTATTTCTGAAAATTCTCAACAATGGGATTATTCAAGAAAAGACTCGGATAGAATAAATGGTGGTTTGTATGAAGTAAGGGATACATCATCTACTCCTCATCTTCTTCCTTTTTCAAGGTTGGAAGCAGTTGTAATGACAATGGCACAGAAGATTGATGCATATTTGGAAAAGTCTCAGCCATCATTCCAAACCAATGTTCCATTCGAGGTCTGTGCTGCATGTTCAAGTTCTAATCATTCCACATCAGACTGTCACTTGAAAAATGAGTACCTTGCTTATTTTGCTGAGCAAGTCAATGCATTCAATACCTTTAGGCAATCTGGTTATAATTCACACTCAAATTTTTACAATCCAGGTTTAGCCAAACACCCTAATCTCTCATGGGCCCATGGTCAACATCAAGGAAGCCCAGTTGTTATCCCTCAAGCTCCTCGAGCTCTAATTCCTGCTAATAGGCCTCAATTCAATCAAGATGTACCTCCCTCTGACACTCAGAGTTTACAGGATACATTAAACCAATTTATGCATAGACTAGGAATCATGCTCGAACAGAACTCTCAAGCTATCACCGAACTAAGAGCTACTTCTCAATAACAATCTCAAGCCATCCAAAAGCTTTCGATGACTGTGAGTCAAATAGCAAAATCCTTTCCTGAAAGAGAAGCAGGAAGATTCCCTGGTCAACCCATTCAAAATCCTAAGGGCCAATTCGAAATAGGCAGTGCATCTCAGCCACGCAATGAAGATGTCAAATCTATCATCACCTTTAGGAGTGGAAAACAAGTTGACAACCAAATTAGAATGCCTAATTTGATTGATCCTGAATCCCAATCCACACCAAAGCAAGTCACACCTCCATTTGAGAAGGAGGCTGATAAAGGCTCATATTCTCAAGAGGATCATTATCTTGACTCTGATCCCACCAAGGCATTCTATATGCCTAGAACACCATTTCCATCGCGGTTAGTTCCGGTGAAGAAATGAACAAATGCCAACGATATAATGGAAATTTTTAAACAGGTTCAAATCAATATTCCATTACTCGAGGCCATTGAGCAAGTTCCCTCGTATGCCAAGTTTTTGAAGGATTTGTGTACACAAAAAAGCCTTCCTAACTGAGCAAGTCAATTCCATCCTTCAACACAAAACCCCACCTAAGTACAGAGATCCTGGTTGCCCGACTATTTCATGTGTGATTGGTGATCATATGATTGGGAAGGCACTTTTAGATTTAGGGGCAAGTGTTAATCTATTGCCATATTCAGTATATGTGCAATTGGGTCTTGGTGAGTTGAAACCAACTCAAGTGACACTGCAATTGGCAGACATATCTGTCCGAGTCCCCCGCGGTGTGATAGAGAATGGGATCATTAAGGTTGACAAATTTTATTTCCCTGTGGACTTCATAGTCCTTGACACACAACCTGTTCACAATCCCTCTAGTCACATTCCAGTTATTTTTGGGTCGTCCATTTTTTGCCACATCTAATGCTATCATTAACTGCCGAAATGGAATCATGAAATTATCATTTGGTAACATGACCGTCGAACTCAACGTATTCAATGTAAGTCAACAACCTCCCGAGTCTGAGGATTCCTTTGAGGTTAACATGATTGAGAGTTTGGCGGAACATTCATTTCCTCAGTTTAATGATTCTTTAGAGGCTTGTTTGACTCATTTTAATTTAGACTTCGATATTAATGATTCCATTAGGGAAGTCAATGTTTTGCTTGACTCTACCCCTATAATGGAAACCAGTTATAAATGGAAGCTTAGGGTGGAACCTCTTCCACTCAGTGAGTCAAAACAAGTCCCTTCCATTGAAAAACCACCCAAGCTCGACCTAAAAGTATTACCTGACAACCTCAAGTATGCATTTTTAGGTGTTGACAATACGTTACCTGTTATTATTTCATCTGCATTGACTGAAGAACAGGAAGGAAAATTGTCAAATGTTTTAAAAGAACATAAAACAACACTTGGGTGGACTATCACGGATATTAAAGGAATAAGTCCAATCGTTTGCATGTATCGCATTCATATCGAAGATAATGCCAAAGTATCGCGTGAAATGCAACGTAGACTTAATCCTAATCTAAAGGAAGTTGTCCGAGCCGAAGTGCTCAAATTGTTGGATGTGGGTATAATCTACCCAATTTCGGATAGTCCTTGGGTTAGTCCTGTTAAGTTGTCCCAAAGAAGTCAGGGGTAATGGTAATCAAGAATGACAAGAATGAATTAGTACCAACCCGCATGAACACGGGGTGGCGAGTATGTATTGATTACCGTAAGTTGAACTTGGCCACAAGGAAAGATCACTTTCCTTTTCCTTTCATTGATCAGATGCTTGAAAGGTTGGCCGAACATGATTACTATTGTTTTCTTGATGGGTATTCCGGTATAACCAAATCCCCATTGCACCCGTGGATCAAGAGAAGACCACATTCACTTGTCCCTTTGGTACTTTCGCATATCGGAGAATGTTCTTTGGATTGTGTAACGCACCCGCTACTTTTTAGCGGTGCATGCTTAGTGTTTTTTTTCGATATGGTTGAGAGGTTCCTCGAGGTGTTTATGGATGATTTCTTAGTATTTGGTGATTCATTTGATGAATGTCTACATCATTTAACTTTAGTGTTAAATAGATGTGTGGAGAAAAATCTTGTCTTAAATTGAGAGAAATGTCATTTTATGGTACGATAGGGCATTGTTCTTGGACATGTAATTTCACACAAGGGAATTGAAGTCGACAAAGCCAAACTTGATTTCATTTCAAGTCTTCCGCCTCCAAAGATGGTTAAGGAAATTAGATCTTTTCTAGGCCATGCTGGATTTTAATTATCGGAGATTCATCAAAGACTTTAGCAAAATCACTCGTCCTTTATGCAATTTACTTGCTAAAGACGCGGTTTTTGTTTTTGATGAAGATTGTTTGAAAGCTTTTGAGAAACTTAAACAATTATTGACTTCAGATCCAATCATCCAATCTCCTAATTGGAACTTTTCCTTTGAGCTTATGTGTGATGCTTCCGACTTTGCACTCGGAGTTGTCCTAGGACAACGATTGGAAAAAAAGCCACATGTCATTTATTACGCTAGTAGAACTCTACAAGACGCACAACTTAATTACTCCACCACTGAGAAAGAGTTATTAGTTGTAGTCTTTGCTCTAGACAAATTTCGGTCTTACCTTATCGGATCCAAAGTAATTATTTTTATTGATCATGTGGCGTTAAAGTATCTTTTCTCTAAAAAAAGATGCTAAACCTCGCTTAATTTGATGGGTCCTATTGCTACAAGAGTTTGATATTGAAATTCGGGACAAGAAATGTTCGGAAAACATTGTAGCTGACCATTTATCTAGACTTCTGGTAGAGTTATCTAGTGAATATTTACCATTGAATGAGTCATTTCCTGATGATCAATTATTTGCTCTCTCTCAATTACCTTGGCATGCAGATATCGTGAACTATCTTGTTACAGGTCAACTTCCTTTTAAGTTGTCTAAACAAGATAGATCCAAATTTCTTGCTGAGGTTAGACATTTCTTCTGGGATGATCCATACTTGTTCAAGTATTGTCTTGATCAGGTTATCAGGAGATGTGTTCCTGAGAGTGAATTTCACAGCATCATCTCATTTTGTCATGAGTAAGCTTGTGGTGGTCATTTTAGATCTAGAAAGACAGCTGCAAAAGGTTTGCAAAGTGGTTTTTATTGGACTACTCTTTTACAAGATACTCATGCCTTTTGCACCACTTGTGATCGATGCCAACGAATGGGTTCCATTTCTCATCGCAACATGATGCCCCTTACTAATATTCTTGTGGTTGAAATTTTTTATGTTTGGGGTATTGATTTCATGGGACCATTCTCGCCTTCATTTGGCAATCTTTTCATCTTTGTTGTTGTGGATTATGTGTCCAAATGGGCAGAAGCGATACCATGTCAAACGAATGACCACAGGGTTGTGGTAAGATTCTTGAAAGATAATATCTTTTCTCGTTTTGGTATTCCGTGTGCCATTATAAGTGATGGTGGTTCTCATTTTTGAAATAGACCGTTCGAGCTATTAGGAAAAAAATACTTCATCACTCATAAAGTTGGCACCCCCTATCATCCACAAACAAGTGGGCAAATTGAGATATCCAATCGGGAGATTAAAAACATTCTAGAGAAGACAGTCAGACCTGATCGTAAAGACTGGTCTCAACATCTGAGTGATGCTCTCTGGGCTTATAGAACAACATTTAAGACCCCGATTGGAATGATTCCATATAGGCTTGTTTTTGGAAAAGCATGTCATTTGCCTGCAGAATTGGAACATCGTGCATATTGGGCCATCAAGACGTTCAATTTTGATATGGTCAAGGATGGATCGCATCGTAAGCTTCAACTTAATGAATTGGAAAAGATCTGAAATGATTCGTACCACAATGCCATAATCTACAAAGAACGAATGAAGATAATTCATGATAAATCCATTCTTCGTAAGTCCTTTGAACCGTCTCAAAAAGTTTTGTTGTTCAACTCTCGGTTACGACCTTTTCCTGGAAAGTTGAGATCTCGGTGGTCTAGACCTTATATTGTGAAAGCAGTGTTCCCACATGGAGCTGTGGAGATTGTTAACCCTAAGGATGGCCATGTATTTAAGGTAAATGGTCAACGACTTAAGCCATTCTTAGAGTTACCTCGATTAGAAGTCGAGGTTGATGTTATTTTATTAGAGGACCCCGTGTATCAAAATTGAGGATCTTTTGGGTTTTGTCGAGCTGATGACGTTAAACCAAGCGCTACTGGGAGACAGCCCACTTTTTGTTGTAAGAGTGCATGTTGAGTGTGTATTTTATCTATTTCTATTAATTAATCCACAATTCTTTTGTCTCTGAGCTCTCATCGGTGGATTACTTGTGAAAATTGATAAAATCTTCACCGCGGTAATACTGTTCTAACCTCCTCTCATGTACTTATTTCATTAATTTGTCAAAATTATTTTGTTAAACATTGATGACAATGTCTGGATTAGGTTTGGGGGTAGGGCTCATGAGTCGGTGAATTTTTCGTAGTGTTTTCTTTTCTTATTCTTAAAAAATAAAAAATTGTGCTTTTCTGTCAAAAAAAAACTTGGTCTTTTGCAATTATGAAAATGGATTTTAAATGTTTTATGCTCAAGAAAATGCAAGCTAACTTGACATATTGGTATATTTATAAAGACTGAAAGTTTAGTATGATCCTTAAGTTAGATCTAGTTCATAAGATTTTTCAACTCGATTATCTTTGCACCATGAGCCATGTTAGCATAACTTGAAGTTGATGAGTGAAGTATATACTAGAAAACCTTAGAATAATAGTGGTGACTTAACCCTGAAAGTTTTGAACCTTTCTATTTTTTCGAGGGTTATACATAAACTCTGATTTTTCTTGAGTCTGTATTATCTCGTTGATGATCTCATTATTCTCATTTTTTTGATCAACTGCTTTGGAAATGACATCAAAATTGAATTATTACACTATAACTTCTTGGCTTATTCAATTTTGGTGTCATAATACTGACCCAAATTTAGGAAATGATCTAGGCATTTTTTTTTCCTTTTCTTTCTTTAGACCATTAACTAGTCTTTTAACTTACCCATAACATTAACCTTTTTGTAGCCTTTTGAGCCTTAGAATAACTTTTATATGTTAATCCATTAACCTTTACCTAACTTTTCTGGGAATGTGTATGGATGAATATACTTGGTGTAAAAAGGGCATTAAAGAGCAAACTATGAGATATTTCATAATTTCTCTATGTGAAAAAAAAATGATTCTTCAATGAGGATAAAGATGTGAGAATGAAGAAAAAAATTGATGGTGCGCAACATTTGTTTATTCTTGATAGCCTTAATTGTTCATTGAATGGGTGTATACATTCCTAGAAATTTTTGTTAGAATCCTTTGACATTCCTTATTAACCATTACCCAAGCTACGTTACAACCCAACAAAGTCCAAGTTGATCTTAGGTAAATGTTGGTTCCGTAGATGTGGAGATTTAATAACCAAAACCTATGGTGTTTGATCCAACATTCTCAAAAGTAATTGATATTTCTGTCCATGAGATCATGTTCATTCCATTCTTGAAAAGTCCGTTCTTTATAATACTATATGTGAGATGATTGTTTTCCATTATTTACTCTTTCCTCACATATAAACTGAGTGAAATACCAAATCTCTGAGTGTTGTATTGTGAGTAACATGAGAGGTTTGAAGTCAAAACAAACTTTCTACATGAGATTTAGTCATTATTTTACTTTGAAATGAAAAGTTATGTTGATAGCGTTTTTTACACACACACATTGAGTTGAGGAATGATTATGATTTTTTTTTCTAACTTTTGGAGAATATTAAATTATTTGGAGATTTGTTGATACACGAAAATGACACTGTTGGTTTCTTGCATATCTTGAAGTTTTAAAATAAACATTGTTTGACCAAGTTTTGTTGAGTCAGTAATGTTTGTGAGTAACATTTTCTGGAAACCCTCACGAGACTATAACTCGTCCCCTAGAGGTAATTTAGGGGTTCAAAGCCTTGTTGCACATTTTCAAAGGTAATTACAATCGACGATGCCTACGAAAGTGAGTTAGGATTTTCTTTTCGATTTTCTTCTTTATTTTGCTCGAGGACTAGCAAAATATAGGTTTGGGGGTATTTGATAATCACATAATTATAACATTTTTAACCTCTTATTTTATTTTTGTTAATCCTTGTTTTATTTTATTTTAAATTAATTATTAATTTTTTGTGTTTTTGTAGAATTCGGAGCCATAACGAAGAAATCAAAGAAAAATGCAATGAACAAATCACAGACGGTGACTTCAGAAGAAGTGGAGGTGAGAATAGCCTAAGCCCATAACCTAAACTCAAAACCAAACCCAAAACCAAATCCGTAAACCCAAACCCAATGCCAAACCCAATCAAACCCAAAACATATTCTATTAATTATCCAAGATTCTAGTTTGATTTAACCCTTAAATCACTCATTGAACCCTCCCCTTAACTTGTCAAAGTTCATTTTCTTAATTCTCTATAATATAAATGAATAAGAAATGAGAAGAAAAGAAGGAAAAGAAAAAAATACATAATACTGAAACCTCTTCTTCACAATTTGTGATTCTCATCACCATCCCAACCAAGCAAAATCACCACCCATAGCCTATCCATCTCTGTTTTCTCTCTTTCACTCCACCGAAACAAGGGCGTGACAACCCTGGTTCACTTCATCTTCAACCATCGTCACAGGCTGCACCACACACGCCACAAAGACTTAAATCAAGTTGACTCTACTGGCACCCAGTGGACCTTGCTGAGAGCACCCAGGGGATATTGAGGTACTTGAAAAGAACCACTGGACTTGGAGTGTTTTACAAGAAGGGAGGGTGTGAAGGCCTGGTGGGTTATGCAGATAGTGACTATGCAGGAGACCTAGAAGACAGGAAAAACACATCAGGCTATATCTTCATGTTGGGATCTGGAGTTGTAGCATGGTCTTCAAGAAAGCAACCTATAGTCACACTCTCAACCACTGAGGCAGAGTTCGTGGTCGCAGCTGGTTGTGCTAGCCAAGCTATTTGGATGAGGAGGGTACTTGAGATAATAGTGTACTATAATTTTTGTGATAATAGTTCCACAATTAAACTATCAAAAAATTTTGTGTTACATGGTCGAAGCAAGCACATTGATGTGCATTTCCACTTTCTTTGTGATCTCACACGAGGAGTAGTTGAGTTAGCATATTGTGGAACAAAATATCAGCTGGCAGATGTGATGACAAAGCCCCTCACAGTGGAAGCGTTTCAGAAATTTCGGAGTCAATTGGGAGTTTGCCAGGTTCCTGAATTAAACTAGTTGCAGCTGAGAACTAGTTTAAGGGAGGGAATGAAGAAAAATTTTAGGTTTCTGTTTTTAGTCAAGTCTTTGTATTTAGTTTTAATAAGTACTAGTAGGACCTAGTATTTAGGATATGGGTTTAGTGATCCTTATTTCTTGCTAATTGCTCATCACATTTGCTAGTCTTGAGTTGGTTTCTCTCTTTCTGATAACAATGTAAATGGCTATTTATAAGCCTAAATTGCACAATATGAAATATCATTTTTCAGAATTGTTGAGCATCTTCCATCATTTGTTCTTTATTGCTAACAAATCTATCCTCAGACCTGAGATTTTCCAAAGGTCGAGATAAAAATAGTGTTTGCATTTTTTTTTATTGGATTTTAATCATGTTTCTCTCGTGCTCAATTTCTTTAATCTCTCCTCCTAAAGTATATAAAAAGAAAAGTGGATTGAAGATTTTCTTCATCGAACTTCATACTTTATTTTTCACTTTGTTCTGTTTCTATAGAAACCATGGCTAAGGAGAGTAAGTACAAATTGATTACTTCATATATACTAGCTCACCAGTATCGATGGAACTTCATCCTCCATGTTCACATTTCACAACTTTGGGTTGTACTAAAACCCTGAATTATAATCTGTCTCCCTCTTTTGAGATTCTCCCTTCGAAAACTTGCTTGGGAATTTTTCTTAATAAAGTCCTATATCCTAAAGTTTATATATGGTCCTCCAACAGAAGTAACAATATTTTCTTTTAAAAAAAAAAAACTACATCAAATGCACATAAATAGACTGGTAAAAATTCAATTAATATAGAATAACGCGTAAAAACTATAGTATGATCACAAGGCTGAACCTAAAACATCAGGTCGTCCTCATTTTTACCTCAACCTCTTAATGAAAATACCTCAGCTTGCTAGCTTAAAACTTCAGGAAAAATACTGAAAAGTATATAACAAAAACTACATCAAAGTTAGCAATATACTAGAAGAAATAATTTAGTTTTTTGAAGTAAAATAAAGTGTAACGAGCATCATACATAAGTAAAATTTGTAAAACCTCAATCAGTGAATAACAAAAGTATGAATGGAAGACTAAACCTAAAAAATCAGGTCATTCTTAGCTGGTCTTAGCGATTTGCCTGATTAATCCATTAATGAATGATACCTCCTTTTTAACCACAACCTATGAACAAAAATACCTAGGCTTGCCAATTTAAACTTCCACGAAAAAAAAAAACTTAGAAAGCATATATATATATATTGAAACTACACCAAGTGACATACCTAAATCAAACTTTTAAAAACTCAAAAGTAACGCGTACTAAAGTATGATCACAAGGCTGAAGCTTAACAACAGGGCATTCTTAGCTGGTCTCGTGATCTGCTAGGTTAATTCCGATTTCTGTCAATTATTGAATGATTACTCAACCTTTAACCGCAGCCTTCACGAACAACTCTTCAGCATGTCACTTAAAAATTTCAAAAACAAATATTAGAAATATTGAACAATTTTTTTTCATACAAGTACGCTAGCAATTAGGGGTGGGCACGAGACGGTTGCTAGATCAACGAAAGAATTCTCTTCTACAGCTTTTGTATCGGGACGGGATAGACCTCATCCCAACCTCATTCCATCCCAAACGAGTTCAGGATGGGACGAGACGGGATGGGTCAGCATGCTCAATCTGTTGATCAAACATTTTAAAAATCTAATAGATATAAATTGCTCAATACAACATAGTACTGTAACTCCATGTTACAACATAATTTGTTACATATAACAACACAATTTGTAACATATTACAATCTCTAACATAATGACATATTAAAACTTAACATAACAAACACAATCTGTAACATAATAAACATAGTTTTGTAAGTCAATACAGCAGTCTTACTACATTCTGTAACATGATAATATACAATAAACATGATATACAATCTGACTTCATTCACAAACTTCTATCTCCACCAGTGTATTTATATGAGCATCCAAACAATTGCAATTCTAAAATAAAAATATTAAAATTATTAATAATAAATATTAAAAAATTAGTACGGAATGGGACAAGATTGGCGAAATTGAAAATTTTCATCCCATCTCATTCTAGATCGGGATGAGATTAATCAACCCCAATAAAATCTGAAAAAATTAAAACGGGATGAAATTGAGATTGTAGGATGGAATACCCAACCCTACTAGCTAGCAACTATTTTTATAGGTTGGTAAGTTATCTTACCTAATATATTTTAATTTGATATGTCAGTCTCAAAGCATGTTTAGTTGCTAACTACTTCAAGAGTACTACATTGTATTGTTGTACTGCAACATTAAATCAGTCGAAGTTTTAGAGCATTCACTTGTACTGATATTGTACCACATCACTTACACAAGACAAAGGTGTCTGAAAATAAAATCTAAGAACTTGCAATAAGAGGATCAAAGATTGGAGATTCGAAGGAGGGAAAGTCTACTGGTTCTTCTTGCTCATAGGAGGGGTCATTCATCTATACTGGTCAGTTTTCTTCAGGTTTTTTTTTTTATTATTTAGTTTTGTTTCTTTGATGTTATGCTAAACATATTTGATATTTAGGGAGCCTAAATGGTCACATGAATACACTTGAGCCATGCTTGTCCAACAAAAAATGACTATTTGAGCCTACGTTAAGAAACCTAAGGACTATTTAAGTTGATATCAAGAAACAGTTTGGGAGTTTCATCATTTTCAAAACTCTTTTACAAATTACAATTATGTTTTCCTGTAAATTAAGGAAATGATCACCTTGATTTGATCTTAACAGGAAAAATAACTCAGCGCGGGTCTTTTCTATAGGATCGTACTACTGCTTCCTTACTCGCATAGGTTGTCTGACAAGACTATCCAATATTTTAGCCAACGGGGCTCAGCTCAGCTAGTAGATTTGTGACAGATAAAACTGCAAGTCCAGGATTCAAACATTTTTAGACGCGTGTTTAATAGTTTAGAGATCCAATAAAAACCCTGCTCACATTTCAACAATGGCGGAGTGACAAACTAGAACTACACTTTGTCAATGATGCATTAAATTTTTTTTGCTAAAGTAAAAAAAAAAAAAATCAATATGGGCCACTAAAGAGGCCAGGCCCGTCACCAATATGGGCCAGTACCTGGTCCAATCCCGATACGTTCTCTCTCTCTCTCCCAGTCTCTTCGTTTGAAATCAAAAACCCTGCGACGTTGGAGAGATCTTGAAACGAAAACCTTCTCTTCTAAAAAATCCGATCAAAACACCTCAAACCCCAAAACCCCGAATTGACTTCAAAACGTATCGGAAACCATGGATGACGAAACCCCCGGATCGTCTCGTCGCACATCAGGTCGAACTCGCAAGGTGGCTACAAAAATGGCCGCTGCACTAGCAAGCACCGATAACCGAAACCAGGTTATTCTCTTCAACCCCATTTGATTCATTTTTTGTTTACACGATTAATTAAGTAAAATGGGTTTCTGGGTTTTTTCTTATTTGGACTAATTTAGTTGGAATATTGTTGTGTGAAGGCAGCACTTGCTCGGCTGGAAGCGTTGGAGAATGACAATGCTGTAGAAGCAGTCGAGATCAATGACGACGATGAGGCTTCGCTTGATGATGACGATGATCAAGGTTTGCTTTATTACGTTTTGTGAGCATTTATGTTGTTTGAGTTCGAACGCATATAGTTTAGTTGATGAAATGCTCATAAGAGCTGTATGTGTGTTTTTAATGGGTTAAGTAACTATTCACTTCGTGGGGAATGGATGACTGCATTATAATCATTTGAAAAGTTTGATTTAGCTCACTCCACAGTTAGTAACAATAATCTAATGAATTGATGAAAATAAGTGCCGCCAATACCTAATTAAGATGGTTACTTGTTGGAGGGACGAGCTTTCGAAATTCCTCAATAGCTGAACATGTCCCCGTGAACTACAGTGTCACTAGTGTGGATAAAATCCTATGATAGTTGAATGAGATTTATGAGAAGGGTTAAAAGTTAGAACTTAGTTGAAAGAGCTACTACGCTTTTACTCTGGACGATGTTAATAGACTGCCAAGTATTTGTTTGAACTTTCAAATGTTAGGAAATATAAAGGTGGTCAAAAGCTTGGAAGTTACTTTGAAGCTCCAAACATGACTGATTTTGGACCAATTCCAATAGATTAGACAAATAGCTACAAAATCTTACCAACAATTTGACTTTAAAGTTCACTTCTCATACCCTGTCGGCTTGACCCATTCCCTCTCACACACACACACACGTTGGAAACACAAATCTTGTAGATGTTTGCAACAAAAAAGTGGGAGAACGGGAAATGTTATAGCTTATGATAATACAATTGTTTTTACTTGATAAGTTGGTATTTATCTTTTGTGGGGTTTTGTTTATCTGGTATACCAACTTATTGTCAAGGGTTCACCCATCTTATTTGTTGCAACAATACTGACTATGTTTAGATATTTGATCCTATATTCCTATTAATATCGAGGAATTTAACCGTGAATGTAATCTAGTGGTGCTGGCCTGCTGACTAGAGAAATGCACTCTCATAGGAACCCAGGTTTGTGTCAAACATGGTGAACAAAAGCATAAAAAGAACAACCAGAAAATTAAATAAATCAAAACAGTTTTGTTCTTAAAAAACAGTAAATAAATCAAAACAATTTTATTCTTCTTATTAGTTTTTTAATGTGAAGCATATCTGCTTATCTGAGAGGGGGAATGATTTCTATACTTTGCCTCTTGCTTCATACTTGATATACTTTTTACAGCGTATCGGATCTATTCATGAGCCCAGTGGCAGTGATTCTAATCCAGTATCCTTTGTTTCTGGGTTTTGACATTTTGTAGTTTTTCTAATCAACAACAACTGGTAATAATTAACAGCCATATCGTGCCATTTTGTTGTGAGGTGTCCATGAAGACGATTCTTTATATTATCGCTAACCTGTCTTGCATGTCACATGTTAGAGGAACGTAGTAATTTTCTTATTCCGAATGTTTCGTGTATTGCTAGCATTCACTGACATGCTGCAAACACAAGGCTTATATAGTGCTATTCTCTTGTGTTTTCAGCATACACGAAGAGGCAGTCCAAGAACACAAAACGCAAAACCCGACAAGCAAAGGCACTTGAGAATGCAAAGAAGGCCCCGAGGACATTTATGGAGCTATTGCATGAGGTGATAGAACTCTGAATTTTCAGTTAGAGGCTTGAATAGTTTTCTAAAGTATCTCACAGTCCCTCTCGTGGAACAGGCAAACCTTGAAGCCCTGCCTCCACATATCCCCTCCTATTTGAGGGCGGCTGTTGGGCCTCCAAGCTCCATCTCCCGTCGTCATTTTTGTACTGTTTGTGGATTTACAGCCAATTATACATGTGTGAGGTGTGGAGTGCGCTTTTGTTCGATCCGTTGCCAGGTTATACACAATGAGACGCGATGTCTGAAGTTTGTTGCCTGATTTCTCTGTCGTTAAGGGAAGCTGGAATGGTTGGTGTATTCTGAGTTTCTGACAAATGCCATCTGTTGTATACTAAAAATCTTTGTTTGAAACGTACCCCATAGGATTTGTATCATTGTTTTCCATGTTAATACATTCTATTACCGTAGTGACTACATGTGGAATCAAGAACAAAGAGAGAGATCCAAACATTTCTTCGTTGTCAACTACCATTGAATGTCAGTCCTGAAGTTACCTTTTATGTAGACAGGAGGACAATTAATTACCAATCATTGATGATCAAAACTAAAGAAGGCAATTCACGAAAATGCTAGAAAATCATGTTTTTGTAACCATGGTGACGTGGTGTGATCTTGAAAGAATTATGAAATCCCTAAAGTGTTTATGTGTATCTCGAGGTTGTAAAAAATCACCTTTAACGATGCCACATCATCCTGATTATAAAACATGATTGCAAAACCTGGTTCCCTAGCCTCACTCAGGCAATTCATGGATTGAGTAATACTTGTTTAAAATTGAAATAAATTCCTTACATTGGTTCTATAACTGAATGCGCAAAATTAATAACTTTGTTAGGGCTGCATCTTAATCAGATGATTCAGACCTAACTCATCTAGCCTTTAAAAAACGAAAGAACAACAATGTCCCCAAATGCGGGGATTACAAAACAGAGCTCAGAAAAGCCTAATCAATAGCTGGAAAAACATCTTGCTGATCTTGGATAGATATTAATTATTGAATGATTCTCTCTCTCAGCAAACTGGCAGATCGGCTGGTGGGGGCTCTATGGACTGCAACTTCCCGACTCCATTCTCCACCAGGAAAGCCGTAGCCAAACCCCAAGTGATATGAACATCCAAGTGACAATGCATCAACCACACACCTGATTTTAACAGAGAACAGAAATAGATTGATTAGTAAAGGAACTTTGGAGATGTCATTTGAATCATATAGCAGGTGTACTGTTATACCTGGATTGTCAGCAACAAATCGGATAACTGCCCATCCTCCGACAGGTACTCCAACTGTATTCCTCATGGGAGGATCTACAAGGTTGAATTTGGATGAATCAGTTTTGGAATTGAAATTCCCAAACCCTTCAGCTAGGATGTAGAAGTCGTAACCATGGAGATGAATTGGGTGGTTCTCAGTAGTGACTATACTAGTATCCTGTAACACGATTTGGACCATTGAACCATATTTCAGCTTGTACAATCTGGTTCCTGCAATTGGTGTCCAGAGTGCCCTGCTCACATTACCTGTGTAATCAAATTGGAGGGGTGGGGTTGCGGGAAAGTCTGTAGTGAAGACTTGGGGAATTCCTTGTTGGTGAGCTTGCAGTAAGGAGAAGTTCGATGGAAGCACAAATGAGACATTGTTCATGCTAGCAGTGAATCGAGTTCCATTAGGGCCTTGACAGTTGCGTGAGCTACTCCCTGGTGGGCAGGGATTGAGGCCTAAACCGACTGTGATGAACAGGTTTTCATCAATATCAGTTGGAAGATCGACCGCCTTTCTGGGGCTTCTTAGGCTGGTAGTAAAGGCAGTGGCAGTCGCGGTGTCATTGTATGCAGGGAGAGATGGTGAAACCGGTCGTGCAGACTGCCCTTTTTTAGCTGGGCAGGGTGCAGACTTGTATTCAAGAATAGCAGTTGTCGTGGTGTTGTCAAAGGCTGCATTGGCAGTTGCATAAGCACGTGCAGCTATGTAGTAGCGAGCAGGAAGTTGATCAGCAACAATGAGAACATCAGTGGTCTGTCCTGGTCCAAGCATAATGGTAGAGGTGGTAAAAGGCTTGGTGTAGCTGGCATCAGTTCCTACAACTATCAGCTTGTGGTTTGCCACAGTAAAGAAGAGTTGTTGGTTTAACGCTGAGTTAATGACTCGCAGGAGGTTGGTCTCACCAGAATCCACTGGGACTATCACAGTATCTGCGTGAAATTGATTGTGTTAGTAGGCATTCAGGGCATGCATGCTTCAAGTAATCATATTATTATGTGTTTATTAGTATGAGTTTTGGAACCGATGTACCTTTACTTGAGCAGTTATAGAGATCTCCAGGTTGACCATTAATAGTATAGGCATCAGAAATATTTGGAGCTGCTCCTGTTCTAGTTGCCTCTCTCACCACATCAATAGGGTTGGCATCCCACCATTCCCCTGTTCATCATATCAACAAGCATCAATAAGTATCAGATCATAGTGAAATCAGTGTTTCATATTCATACTTGTTACTTTCTAATTTCTGCTATTCAGTAACTTTTGGTTCAAAAGTTGCTCAGTCCAGACAATTAACCAAACTGAATTCTATCTTGATTTTGCAGGATTTCAAATCTATTTCAAATCTGAGTGAGAGAAGGAGATTGTTACCGAGCATAAGAGGGGTTTCACGCTTGGGCTTTCTGAAGGGATATGAAGTACCCTCTCTTGGGCGGATGATGAGAGCTCCGTAAACAGTGGCCCTGAGCCATGAGCTATGTGCATGCCACCACAATGTTCCTTCTTGGCCCTCAATTGTGAATCGGTATGTGTAACTCCCGCCTGGTCGGATAGGGCATTGAGTGACAAACTCTGGCCCATCTGCCCATCCAGTTCTCATTTGTCGAATCCCATGCCTGAAGCACAAAGTTATATGAGAAGAGCCTTTTTTGCAGTTTCATAAAATAAACATGTATTTTGATAAACCTGTACAGAATACCAAGAAATATTTTTGAAATAGTATTATCTATGCAGATATCCATATCTGATCTTCTCGAAGAAGCATTTTGTAAGTATTATTTGCATTGTATATAATATAGTTTATAATGGAGTCTTCGAAATGAAGCCTTGGCTAGTGTAAAGTTGCATGCATGTAAGTACAATATGCATGCATATTATGCAGTTACCAGTGAATAGTAACATTGTAACGCGCTCTGTTAACAACTTTGACAACTAGAGTATCTCCATTATTCACTTCCAGAGTTGGACCGGGGTATTGTCCATTCACCGTAATTGCGTTATGGGCTTTGCACAACCTCTTGACCTTTGTTGCTTGAACCTGTTCAAACCGAAATGTTAAAAAACCACAAATCAATCCAACACAATACCGTAAACAAGAACAGACTACCATAAAACTTACAATGAACTCATGCTCGCGAGTTTTTGCAGCATCTATTAAAGCTGTGGAAGCAAAGAGAACAAGAAGGCCGAGCATGGCAATGCTGCTATAGACACACTTCATCTCTAATGTCTTGGTTGAAGTCTTGTCTTGGTGTGTTTGGAATGAGATTCAGAGTGAAGGTTCTTCTTATATACTTATCAGTTATCAAGAATCAAAGAAGTGGGGGTTGAGGTTGTTCAGAGTTTGGCAGATTAGGTTTTGATTCAAATGGATGGTATGTTTGCTGGGAAAACTTATGTTTTACCAATAGAGCATAGTTGTTGCACCCAACTAGCCTACAAATTTGAGATTTTCATGAAAGCTTGTTTCACAAGTATTCAAAAATGTGTGAATTATCAAGATCATTGTTCAAAACTTCAAATGAAGAAATCTCCATGTCAAGCACCAGTGGTCAAAGCCATTTTTGTTTATAGTATTCAATGTGAACTGATGTCTTACTTACATGACTTAAATTTCTCATTAAACAATGATAGGTGAAGTTGATAGGTTACTTGGGGTTTGTTATACGAGGTGAGATTATATACTTCGATAAGTCGAATAAGCTACTAAACCTCCCAAAACAAAGGTTGCTTTTGATGTTCAAATGCTGGAGTTGGTCATCTAGATTTCTAAATAACTACATGAAATGTATGTAGTTCACCTGTTACATTCATGGCACTTTGACAATTTTATCACTGATAGACAGCTATATATGCATGAAGAAAATGGAAAACATTACTGACTATTGTCAATTATTTAGCCAAAGCTTAAATTTTAATCCCACTAAAAGAAATGTGTCTAAATAATCTTTACGACAAGTACTAAAGTAGGACAAGTTTTAATCCACTTTTCAAGTCTTCTTCCTTATTTTGAATCTGTTATTCAAGTTTTCACGCATCGATCTTGTATATATAAAGCAGGTTATTTTTTGCAGTCATGTCTACATTTTTTTTTCTTCTTATAAGAAAATGTAGGTAATAATACTTTGAACCCCTCCAATCCATAAAAAAAAAAAATGGACAATCTAAATGGATAATTGTAAAGATAATTGTAAAGATGATGAACATAGTTTTGTTAAGATAATTGTAAAGTGATTGATTAGGGATCACGTTTTGAATGAAAAAAATATAAAAACAATACTTTTGCTGAAAAGGTCTTAATCCATCCCCTTAATGAAGTTTTTAATCTCAATTGGAATAAGGTAATACGTCGCTTTTGCATTTTGACAACCTTTTGGTATAACAATTTCGTAACAGCAAACATCGTTGAAGCCCTAATATTTTAAGTTTTTAACAAAACTAATTCCAGATGATACGTCAACTGTATCGTTTACATGTTTCTCATCTGCCTCACAAGTTGACTTCAATTGTTTTGATTTTCTTGTAATCCAGGTTAAAAGTGTTGATCTAATCTAATGTAATCAAAACAGAGAAATCGCATTTCAATTTTTAAGGGTATAATAAATTGAAGTGAACTAATCAATTCCACTTTTAAGGGCATAAGTTGAAGTAAACACAGGAAGAAGAAGAAAAAAAAAATCCCTAATTGGACCCTACTGCAATCTTAAATCACATCAGAAAATACTTTGCTCATTCCAATAGTTACGACTAAGCGTGCAAGTGACGGTGTTTACATTGAAAACATTGCACATTTTAACAGCTTCGACGTGCAATTTTAACCTACATTACTCTCATTATTATTGCATCTTCCTCTCCATCGCTTGTAACACAAGCAGATGGAACTTGCAATGGCCTTGAAGATGACTGTACGAGTTGAGAAACCTATATCTTGTTTTGTAAGCTTTTATTAGTAGGAAGCAGATGGTCAGTGAAATTAGGTCAGAGTGGTAAGAAACAAATTAAGTTAAACAAGTGAAGAAGATGTCTTGAAAAATACTTGAAACCCTCACTGAAGAATTCCTTTTTGTTCACCAATTCACTCGTGAGGAGTCAAGTGCACTCCTAATCATACAAGACACCTGAAACCAAAACAGAAGGCAAACATTTGACTAATTTAGCTCAGTATTTCAACAAACAATCAATTACTTCACAGTTCATATTAGCAACTAATATACACAACAATATGCAATGAAAAAATGCACACATTCCTGAGAGTTATTATTGTAAACACACTTTGCCAGGATCAAAACTGTAATGTAACAAAAACTTTTTATGTCATATTAGTGTACATTTTCTCTGAACCAGAGAAAAAAATTGCTAAAAACCATAAATCAATAAATGGGGAAAAAAGAAAACCCGGAAGCAGTGATATCTGCCTCCGATAGACCAGCTATTCCTGAGACCAGGTAGGAAAAACCCATTCCCTAGACATCTTGAAAAACCTCCATAACACATCTTTTACAACTTTCCATCCCGGGGTAGGGATCTAAGCTGGCTTCATCAAAGGCATTGTGATCAGGTCAGCCATCATTCTTCACAACACAGCAGAAAACCTCTAGAGGAAATGCACCGACTAAATCTGATGTTTCAGCTTCTGCAACAGCTTCAACCTTGACTGGCAGATATGATGGAACTCGGAGAGGACTTTTCTCTGACCAGCAACGATCTTCCGCAAAATATCAATTGAACTCCATGAGGATACCGATTGAGAGATCCATTGACCAAGTTCCACCTCTCCAGAAGAGGAGGATAATGACTCTAAGACCTGTAAAACATGCCCAGGACCTTCAGTAGATTCCTTTTTCTGCAAATGCATCAATAGTAGATCCAAGTATACATCCTCTGGTTTATCCATCTGTTCCCTTGACCATTTCTTGACTACTTCTAATGTGTCATATAAAAACTGGATTGAATCCTGTATGGCCACGAGGAGTGGATACAAGGGATCTGCTGGTCCAATTTTCTTCTTCTTCTTTCCAGATGGAAATGAAGATCGTATGCAAGACTGGATTACAAGGCTGTGCCATGCCATGGGTTCAGTAATTATCTGTACTAATGTAGGTAGCTCACTTCCGGGAGACTCTATTAGATGCTGCATGGACCCAAGCTTTGCTGTGGTATATTTCTCAATCAAGCTGTTAACAACTGTCCAAGAACCAGGACCGTTTCCATCCCCATCCAGTAAACCAAGTTCATGTGAACCCAACTTCAATGCATTAAAAAACACAGCAAAGTTCATCCAGTCGATGATGTTGGAACCAAAAACCTGTTGTCATTATTCACTTACATTAGGATATGCACGAGGATGTTTGCTTATATTAGTAAAGTAAAAGGTTAGGTTGATAATCTGCATTATTCACGTGCAAGTAACACAGGTGATATAACTAATGAATAGCCATCTACCTAGGTAAGCTTTCTAACATATTTCTGAAGAGAATATTAAAATAGCAGGAAGCGAGAACCTAACGCTGAGTACTCCTTCTAGTAGAAGTCAGTGGTTAAAATGGCATAATTAACATATTAGAAATCATACCTCAAAAGGTTTTTGACCGGTTGAAACTCCCACAACTGTATCAACTGCATCACTGAAAGGAAGACCAAGGTTCATTGCATATCTGTCCAGTAGAGATTTCATCTCCAAGGAGCTCTTACCATCACATGAAGAGCCATTGGCTTCTAAGTTCACCTTGATGGATGATGAGGCATTCTGGATACTTAGATAAAGAAGACGCGGAACAAAGGACCTTCTCTCAATGACTTTCCGAACATTTGCCTCCTTGTTCTTAGCTTGTTTTTCCTGCCACCAGATAGAGATGGAAGTGTAAGTATTCTAGCGAACATCAGAGGAGGAAAAACATAATCCAAGCCTGCTTTTTCTTTCTTCTGCTACAACTGTAAGAGCAATTGCATACTAGGTAGAGATCCTTAATTTCATGAATACACAATAAATAAATAAATAAATTTGTGAAGCAAATCTTAGTTGCAAAAGAAAAAATAAATTGTGTATTGCCAACATTGTCTTGAGTATTCTTGTTCTATTTGTTTATGTTTTCATGAACAAGAACATTATGATGATTATGAACTCCAGTGCATTCATGTATACATGTACAAAGGAACCATGGTTAGAATTGCTCATACAGGAACTATCATGGTCTCTAGTTACAGGCACATGGTTGTTTGTTAGAGATAATCAGTTTCTTCCTAAGATGATATGGAAGTAATAAAATGTAAACATCTGTCTTGAGACTCTGAAATAAAAACTTTGAAATAAAGACTAAACAACTTCAATCTTCTGAACTAGAAAAATATCATAATATGAAGTTGTTGAGGTTCTGTAAGGTACATTGTCCTTTCCCTTGGTGTTTTGGGCACGAATGGTTATCCTATAAAATACCGAAAAAATGCAGTGAAGCCATGTCTTCAAGCAAAAATCACAAGTTTTCTACTGCAATCTTTATTGGATTATGATGCAGAGACCTAATAAGTTATTACTTTTATGATGCAGAGACCTAACAAGTTATTCTTTTACAAATACTCTAATTTCTTTTCTTGTCTATTTCATCATGTTTCTCACCGGCTTCTCTGTTTGCATACAATCCTTGGGAATTCTTTATTATATACCTCTTTGGATCTTCCCTCTCTTAGCAACTTCTGTTTGATTGGCGAATTCATGGATATGTAAGAGAGTTCAGAGAAAGTTCCGAGTTCTGTTCTCCACTTCTCCATGAAGTTGAATCAATATTTTCTCAAATTATAAAAAATATACAACATTTTTCTAATAATTGCATTAATATAAGCAACTCAGAATTGCATTTTTCTTGGGTTTTGACAATCCTAAATTGGAGAGGAAGGGTTGGAACTGCAACAATTGTGAGAGGTCAGGTAAGAATACCTCTATTCAATCCAGCTGTTAAAAAGATTATCACTGCCTTGGAATCTCAATATATTTTAAATCTATATGATCACAGATTCACAGTTAAACTACAACTTGTCAAGCTTGGAATCTCAATATATTTTCAATCTATAGGATCACAGTTAAACTACAATTTGTCAAGCTTACCATGTACCAACTTTCAAACAATTATAAATAAATATGCATAGAAAATGCATCCGTAAGTAAAATGGATTAGTTTATGATGCACCCAACAGATATAAGGTGCATAAGAATATCATACCAAGTTGTCACTAGAGCAAAATGGCCTTCCCTCAAATGGTCCTGTTCATATGAAGGATGCAGTCAATGTCAAAACGTTTATCAAATGAAAATATTAAAACAATCAGGCGACTTCTTAATACGAGAACAGCTATGTAACTGATAATGTCACCTGAACCCTAAGACTTTGACTAGAGATACAATATAAGATATTATAAAATCTTCAATGTTCAAAAATTCAGGGAAAACCAAAAAAATTTCATCTTTGGAAGGAAATAAGATATTTCTGAAATTCTATAAAACGGTAGGGGAATTTGAACAATGTAATTCCTGAACAAGCATATTTTCTGAGATCAGGTTGAATTAGAACAAGCATATGCAGACTACAGTTTCAATGCCTTGCATATTATTTCCGGATAGAAACCTCAGAACGAAATTTTTTGACAGTTTCAGTAGTAAAGAATTTGCAGAAGCAAAGTTCCTCATTCTGAGAAAAAACATATGAGGTTGGACATATCGGGAGATAAATGCATTAGTACAAGACAAGGTGCAGAAAATTCCTACCTAAGAGATAGTTTTGATCAGAAGTTGGAGTCCACCATGGTCGTAATTGTGTATCTTCATTGAAGGTCAACGTTTTGCTATTTATGTCCTTTGACAATTCTAGCAACTGAATACCAAAGTCCCAGTTCTCAAGAATGCACTGCATGAAGCACAACAGTTTTATTTTTGTGTATCAGTGATTAAATGGTTTTATCAAACCCAAAAAGGAAAAGCCCGAAATAAAAGAAACATTAAATGGGTGACCTCTTCTTCCTCAATGTTGTCTGCATTTTGCTTTAGTTGGAGAATAGCAGCCTCAAGCCTAGCCATCACATATTGATGAGAATGTTGTAATCGTTCTTTAAATTGGACAAACTCAATCACCTGATGATTCAAATTACAAATAATAATTAGGATGATACGAGCTAAATTCAAAAAGGAAATCAGGAAAAGAGAGACTTAGGAAGCATTAATATTCAAAGAATGGCAAAAAGAAGAAAGCTAGGGAAAACAAATCCTATAATAAGAAAAGAAAACCAATACCAAAAAAGCACCTCCATGTAAAAACACGGCCTTATATTCATGTATTTAGTTAAGCCATAAAGCAGTCAAACCAAGACATGGCAATTCATAGATATAATACAATCTTCCTGTTACACTTATTTAATATTTCAGCTTGAAGTCCCATGAGTAAATTAGTAATATTTTACAGGTTTAGTTACCTATATTCAGAAATGAAGATAAAGAAACTCCTTATCCCCCCCCACCCCCCCCCCAAACACACACAGACACCAAAAAATGGATTTTTTTTTCTCATGATTGTCATGCTCAATGTATTCAAGGCGATCGCCTAGGCGCACCTCAAGGCGTTTTTACAAAATTTCACCTCAAAGTGAGGCAATGCGGTGCGGTGAAATGAGACATCTGCCTCAGACCACCTCACCCCAAAAACTAGTTGTAGCCAGCCCATTTTCAGCCCTTTGCAGGCAGCAAAAAGAGGTTGCAACCCACTCTATAATAAGGTTTTATGTTTATTGGTGTAATATTTGATCAATTTCATAAAAACAAGATAAAACGTTTTTAAGTTTTGATAAATTTGTCACACTTTTTATATTATTTTTTAGAGAAAACATACCATGTTTTGATCAGCCTGTGATCAACATCAATCTTGATTTTTCATATCATAGTTCAGTGATTTTTATGCTTTTGGAATATCAATAGTGATCATACTTGTGGATTTTTACCAACCATTCCAACAATTTCTTTTAACAAATGTTCATTATTCTCAAGTTTCTATTATTTCAAGATTATTGATTTTTAATGATTAAGTGAATGTTTGCAAGTTACTTATGCAATGCATCTTTTTGCTATGCTATGCAATTTTATTATATTTCCATTTCGATTCTACGTAGTTGTGTCACTTTTTGTACATATTTGCTTATGATATTTATCAAAATGATGATATATACTACTATGCTGATATGTTTCAATTTATTATAAAAAATCTTCAAAAAATGTTAAGACCGCCTCACCTTACACCTGAGGCGTTTTCAGGCCCGTCCGCCTCAACGCCTTAACTACAATGGTCATGCTAGACATCTAAAAAAATCGGTCAAAAGTTCTACAAAATGAGAAATTATGTACATCATTGTCCATAATGCATGAGACTATTGACTAAATGTCTTCCATATAATTCACTTTTGAGTTTTGATGGGTATCATGTGGAAGGACTAGTATCCTGAAAATTTAAACCCTTATAAAGCAGAAGTAAGAACTAAGAAAGTACCACCGGGGTCTAACAAAAATAGCCAAAGGGAAAACTAAAGACAAAAAAGATATACAACAGAATGCTGAGGACAGGAAAAGAAACAGTTTAGAATAACTAGCTCAAAATAGAGAAATATTTTGCAACACACCCGGTGTGAGGTCTAATTCATGTAACTGTTCATCAACTAACGTGCAATGTAATCTATCAAGTGCCGCATATAAAATGTATCCTTGATCTGTGTATAAGATAAAGAAGCAAAGCACAACATGCACAAACATACTACTTTTATGCATAAAACGACTAGGATCTGAAGCTTAGTCACTCTTTTCAGGTAACCACTTGGTCATGCTTTCATAGAAATACATAACATATAAAAGAAACAGAAGAAAAATATAAGAAGTAGATGATTAAGTTCATCCATCCCAAACAGTAATCTTAACATATTATTCCTCTATACAAAAATAAAAAGACATTAAAATATGAAAAATTTGTGTAGTTCATATGAATGTTGAACTGCATATCTTAAATAGAATATGACAATATGAAGAAAAGTAAATGCATCGTAAAAAACAATATTACTAACTTTTGAATAATTGCGGTGGCGATATGCAAGAAAGGTAAGATCTGCCGATTCTCTGGAGTGGTCATCCATGAATTTGAGATAATCATTCAGAAGATCAGACAAATCCGACCAAAGGGGCGATGCCATTATCTGGGGCAAAATATGGTGTGAAACCGTTTCCAGCAGGATATTCTTTACTTCCAATGTTTTGTATCTACAGAAAGAGATGCTTAGTTCTAAAAAAAAAATTTGGAATTCACACCTACAGAACACACACACACAAATGACATATTACCTTTCATGTGCCAATGGAAGAGCTGTCAAATAAGAATACAAGTGCAACAGCAAAATCTTATATTGCCAGACGTGTCTGGAGAAACATGGAACAAACACATCCTATCAGGAAAACATACACAAACTGTATATGGCAACATTAATTCTTTAAATAACAAAACTTTGCTTGAAAGATCATAAATATGACCAAAGAGTTCAGATTATGAGGCTCAAAGCCATTGGCATTTGTTCAGACAATATGGTTCAGAAGAGGTGGAAAATACAAAGTGAGTTTTGCTGCTTTTGAATAGGGTGAATCAGTGAGTTGCATGGGAGGAAAGAAAGCACTAGACTTCTACAAGAGCCAAGCTGAAACAGGTAATGCTTTAGGATTCACTGACATGGCTGCAACTTGAACAGCATTTACATAAGTGTAGCCATGTTTTTTCATCCCAACTATATTTTAAACCTGCCATGCTGCCACCAACTCTGGATCATTTCCTTAAACCTCACCCTGTTTGTACTTTGAAAGAATGCCTGAGCTAAAGATAGCATTTGGAATTTTACCTTCGGATGGTCAGCCCAAATTCCAAAACCATGATTGCTTCCAACAAATATCCTAGATGGCGGGTGCGCCAGAATAACTGTAGTTCACAATCACAGACACCCACAAGAGACAATATTTCTAGATTAATTCAATCTGCACAAGGATGATTTTTTTAAGAACAACAAACGAATCCATTTGATAAAGATAGTGGACATTTCAAAAGGAACTTCATGAAAGAACAATGAGCAGAAATCCAAATCCAAGGAAATGCATCAGGAACATCTAAGAGAATACCTGAACCAGCACATTGGAAGCCATTGATAAAAGATCTTCACCATGCATGTTTTCTTGTAGATCTAAGTCCTTTGAAAGTGGAAGGTTCTTACAGTATACCTCTGCCATATGTACAGCAGTACGCTCAAGCCCTATGGAAAACATCAGAAGTAGACTATGTATCAAATCAATAACAAGGTACAGTGTAATGATCAAACCAAATTCATAAACACACCATCCACATTTTATATAGGATCTAGGAAATGGCCTAAAGAATAAACATCATTATTTACTAATTCTAGATATCAGAAAGTAAACTTAATGTGCAGATATTCAAAGTAAAGGAGAGAGCAGAGCTTCACCATCCAATGGTAGCTTGAACATGGTTCCAAAGAGTTCTTGGATTTTATAAAAGCTGATTGATTGCCCAAGAATTTTTAATGGAGGTGTTGAAGGAGATTCGACGCATCCACTTAACTTCTCTACTATCTCCACCTTTTCATTGTGAGTCAAATCTTGAAGAAACGACTCAACATCAGTGGCAAAGCAAGCCAAGTGACCAAATCTGCCTCAGAAAGCATGGACTGTAAATGATATGTTCATCATAAATAGAATTGAATTGCCCAATCATGCGAAATGAATCAAGCCAAAATGTAACAATGAAAATAATTGTTCAAGAACAAGTAACCATCATACACTCTAAAATCTAAATCAACCAAGACATATAAGAGGAAAAGTTTTAGCCTTTCAAAGCTAAAAGGTCAACATACAAAAGTTGGGGTGCATTATTAATTTGAAAAAATTAATTAAAATTCCAAGGTTAGGTCACCTCCAATCAATGAGAAGCAGTCATAATTGCTATCCATGATTGTTCATCAGACCCTGGTCCCAAGAAACATGAGTTTATAAACGGGAAGTGGAGTGTCTTGGATGAGTGTGAATGTACATAACATATTCAACACAATAGTCACTATTAAAGTGTCAGTTCAATAGGATCGCACCTTGGAACATAAAATGGGGTTTGGAAAGGATGGGACTCTGCATCATGTGCCAATATACCTAAAAATTCTGTCTTTCACATCTAACAAATTATATTTATTAAATGTCGGAAACAACCTGCTATAGTTTAAGTGACATCTTATGATTCAGTATCATCCTGTGAAATTTCAACTTTTCCGTGTCAAACAATACCCAGTTATAGAGTAATAATCAACATTTTTTACACTGTAGCACATGCAAAGGAAGAATATATGTTCAAAAGACGACATTTGATTTATTTCATTGGAAAATATATGCTCCAAATATTGACCTAAAAAAAGGGTTATCTCCCATTTGACCTCCATTTATTTGTCTATTCATGTTTGACCCCTATTTGATTTTGTATTTCAGTTTAACACTCATGAACTAACAAATTCCATCCCATTTTTTTGAAAAGACAAATTTACCCCTCGATACTCCAAATCAAACTTTTTTTTCTTTTTTATTCCCACAATCTCACCCACTTTTTTTTTCACAATCCCACCAACTCTCATTTTTTTTAATCTCTCTATCTCTCTCCCCAACAACCCACCCTCTCTCTCTTTTTTAATCTCTTCCACCAACGCAACCTCTCTCTTTCACTCTTTTTAATCTCTCTCTCATCCCACAAACCGACCCTCTTAAATTTCTCATCTCAACTTTCAGTTCCATTAAACCACCACCAACACCAGTTAACTTAACTCCACCGCCACTGGCATTTATTCACCTCCACCACCGGTTAACTCAACTCCACAACCACCCTTCTCTCTTTGCGTTTTCTAAGATCCTCTCTGTTCCCAACCTTGCAGAGCTACGGGGGACCGAGCATTCTACATTTCTGGACCTGCTTCAACTATTTGCTCATGGAATATGGAGTGATTACACAAACCGACCCTCTTAAATTTCTCATCTCAACTTTCAGTCCATTAAACCACCACCAACACCAGTTAACTTAACTCCACCGCCACTGGCATTTATTCACCTCCACCACCGGTTAACTCAACTCCACAACCACCCTTCTCTCTTTGCGTTTTCTAAGATCCTCTCTGTTCCCAACCTTGCAGAGCTACGGGGGACCGAGCATTCTACATTTCTGGACCTGCTTCAACTATTTGCCCATGGAACATGGAGTGATTACAAGAGTAATACTGGGTCCCTTCCCCCACTTGGACCTGAACAAGTTCGCAAACTAAAGCAACTCAGTGTGCTTACGTTGGCTGAGAAAAACAAGGTACTCCCTTATGCTCAGCTGATGCTGGAAATAGATGTTTCAAATGTACATGAACTGGAAGACTTTCTTATCAATGAATGCATGTATGCTGGCATAGTTCGTGGAAAGCTGGATCAGTTGCGGAGATGCTTTAAGGTGCAATTTGCAGCTGGAAGGGATCTGAGACCTGACAGTTAGGAGGGATGATACAGACTTTAGATAAATGGTTATGAGGAAGATCGAAGCCGTCCAAAGAGGAGGAGGCCACCAGTATCTTAGAAGATAACAAAGAAGCAACATGAACTCGATGGTTTTGCTGGACTTTTTTTACAGCATTTTGACAGCAAATATGAGTACTGCTGGTTCGATTGATACATTGTGTCTCTCTGAAACTGAACTTGGACAGACACGCAGTCGTCATAGACTGTGTTCACAACTGGTGAAATAATTATTATTTTTTTAGTATACATTTTGTTAGTCAGTGAGGGATTATAATTTCCAATTGGCAATCCTGCCAGAGAACCATACAAATTGCTCATACAAGATTTGCAATTCAAAATTAAGCAAGGGTAAATTTGACTTTTCAAAAAAATTGGATAGAATTTATTAGTCAACATGGTTGAACAAACGGTCATGGGTGTCAGACTGGAATACACAAATGGGGATCAAACACGAATAGACATAAACAAATGAGGGCCAAATGGAAAAAAACCCTAGTTAAAAAATGAAAAATCTTTTCAGGCATAAATGCTTAGACATACCTGCCAAAGTAATTTAACAAAGCATCCACTAATATGGCATCCTCAACCTTCCCGTACAAGCGCCTCCTCCTTTCAATTTCAAGGTTTCCCAAGTAAGGACACCGTGTAAAATCATTTCTTGCTTCGGTTTGCAATTTTTGCATGAAAGATGATGCATTTGTTATTTGTGAATCAAACTGCAGATCCACATTACAAAAATCAAATTCTGCTTAAAAGACTAGATTATATGATCTTTATAAAAATAAATAAAAAATGCAAAGAAAATAATCGGAAAGCATTAAATTTGTACATAAGATACAAAGGAAGTACCGCTTCATCCGTTAAATGAGACAACTTGCAAGTAATGAATTTAGGTGGATGAATCTGATCAACTGCAGTCCCACCACTCCATCTGCTATCATCCTCCAGCAAGCAGGCTAAATAATCTAGGAAACAATCCCAGTCATCGGGGCTGGCACACACAATAAGATAACAACACAAGTTGAGTAAGAACAAGTGAACAACTCCAAACGACTTTGATGAAAATGCAGATTAAAATATTGAAGTTGAACCTTGTCCAATGCAAATGCAATATATATGGATCAGGTACAACAGTTAGCTAAGCATTAAATTTTCATTGTTTCAGCCCACACAGCCTGACCCACATTCTTGTGGGTCAGTCTTGGGTTGTGACCCCAACCCAATGATGGGCCACAATTATATGAGTCCACCTAGACACTCAATGATTCATCATGCTTTTACACTCATGTAAACATAGTTAGAAACTTTGAAAAGAAGATTTTTTTGGTGACGTGGACCAACTTGCATAGTTAGAAACTTTGAAAAAGAAAGAAACATAAGACCAAAAACAAAAGGAAAATGACACCCGTACGCCAAAAAGAATCCACATTTTTCCAAGAAAAAAACTGAAACACTAGGGGATTATGGAGAGTTTACAATGAGTGATTGTCGAACATAAAAATGAGCATGATACAACAAGCAGTAAATATGAGCTTTGTTAAGCATACCATAATTCTAGCACACTTTTAAAGATCCCTGCAGCTGCAGCATAGTCAGAGGCACGAGCAAGAAGCCTACCCTGTCAACTTGAAGTCAAATAATACAAAGAAAAACATATAACTTGGAATTATGACGACTGAGTCATTGCATTCTCTTTAGAAATGATTTTTTTTACTACTAAGCGAGAAAAAAAATGAGAAGCACCTAAACTTGCCTCTTCTGGTGGTTGGTTGCGTGAAGGTGCTAGTATTGAATCATCATATATGATGAACAATTTCCATATGTAGTTTGCAATAAACTTCATATACATTGATTTTGTCATGGAACATTACCGAATCAGTTTTTACCCCTGGCCATAGCAGTTGGTAGGCTAATCTTTGGTATAGTAGACTAAACCAAATTTTATTACTTTTACATTGCAGAGCCCTTTTTTTCCAAAAGGTGAGGGTGTTTGGCAACCAAAAGGAGCACACTTCTTCTTATCTTAGTAGAACTTATGCTACAAATGAGTAGTTATTTTCATAGTTTTTTTTTTTTTTTTTTGAAAGGCGAGCGTGCCGCCGGTGGATATAGAACCCAAGACATGGGGGTTAAACCACCACAGCCTTAACCATCCAACCAGGCTACCATTGGCTTATTTTCGTAATTAGTTTGGTTAGATCACATGTTGAGGCTAGAAAAAAAATTTGAGGCCACGTGTGAAAAAATAAGGAAGTCGATTTCTAGAAGCCAAAATAGTCAAAACTCAAAAGTAAAAATAATTGGCTTCGGATTTAAGCAAAAAAATAACTTCTTATAAGCAAATAAGTTGTTTTTAAGTGAGTATCCAAATGCCCCTAACATTTTTTTATTCAAAATCTTCGACTAGTGCAAATGAAATGGTACAATTCCAACTAGTTCAAAAATATAAACAAACATTTAACTGCATGGCCATTCATTAATAAGTTGTCAGACATATTTGATACATGCACAGAAAATAACCAATTGAATGCCAAAGACATCATCAGTATCTCGTAAAGTTATCAAAAGAAAAAATAACAGATATTGGAAAGGAAAACTTCAGAAAATACCTGTATACGTAGCCTATCAACTTCAATTACTAGAAGGGAGCCCAGTTTCCCAGAGAGAACTTCAAGAGCATCTCTATATTTAGCTTGTTGTTCCAATACAGAAACATACACAAGCAAGGCTGAGACAGAATGTGACTATGACTACTCAGTGAATAATAAACGTGGCATACATTCTTTTTAGTTTAGATTATAACTGAATACTGTTAATAATGTTATTCTTAACAAAACTTTTGAAAAATAGTTTTGAAAGACAAAAAGAAAATGGAACAGAACATACCTTCTGGCTCGTGCAAACTATGAGCGGCAACGTGCTTTTTAAGTAAACCTTCAGCTAAGAGCAACAATTTTTCTCCCCCATTGCCGCAGAGCACCTAATATAAGCAACAAATACCACAAGATAAACAATTTTTTCGAACACTTGTTCGTTTTATACTTATATTTCATTGATCTGAAAAAGCATAACTTGCGCATTAGGGCGTCATGCATTAATGTACAAACATGTTCTTGAATGTGTAGTAAAGATGAATAAGTGCTACATCAAGGAAATGTGACTCAAATAGTGAACATGCATTGACACATTCACACACACTAATTCTTTGTTTTAATACAGGTTAGTTAACATAGACAAACGCCCTATCAGTAACCTTGGCTTTATGTTTAAATGAATCCAACTTCTAAATGGAAATACAAAATAAAAGAAAATACAACAAGAATTTAAATACTGATGTAATCAATATTATGGTATTAGATTGGTAATATCAATATTAAAAATAATATGGCCTATTTAGTAAGAGCCCAAAATAGTAGTTAGGACATTATTAGTAGGACAATTTATAAATAATGCAATGGTTGTTCATTGTTATTCGGTTGATTATTGAAAGATATTTGATTTCTTAGTTATTTTCCTTCAGTCTTTATAATTGTTATTTCGATTAATGTTCGTTATTTCGAGTATTACTTCGTTTAATTCAGCTTTCCTGTTTCATTTATTCCTTTAGTTCTATATATTGGTATCAGAGCCGAAACACTCATTTATGTTACAAAAACAAAATCAGATGCATATGCAGAAGAAATTGCTTGGAAGATAACAAGGGAAGAAAGAATCAAGGCAGTTGAAGCCATGAAAAAATGGAAGACTATGACAAGTTCATTGGATGCAAAGCTTGAAGCGAAGGAGAACCCTTAGAGACGAAGATTGGAAGGACAAACTTGCAAGACTAGAATAATGGATGGAAGAAAAGATTTGAGTCAAAGGTAGGGACAACCTTAGAAAAGATAGAGAAGGCAATGGAAGAGAAACTGAAGAGAATGGATCTGATGATGGTCAAGGTTTATAGCAGGCAGTAAAGTGGCCAACAGACCCTAATCAACACCGTCTGTTCCCAACCCAAACAGCACCGTCAACGGTGGCGCAACCACTGGTAGGGGTGGACACGATTCAGATTGGTTCTAAATTTTGACTAACCAAACTCGAACCGTTTAAATTTAACGGATTGGGTCCAGTCTGGATTCCTTCATTTTGAACATTGGGACCTAACTGAAACAAATTAGAATAGTCTGGTACCTCGGTTCCAAACAGTTTCAAGTTCTCAATTCTTGAAGTTCCTTCTGCAATCTCCTTTTATCTTAATGTCTCACAACACCTCTTCAAGTACTCACAATCCACCTCTGTTTGCTTCAATTTTGTTTACAATTCATGACAAAAATATACAAAATTTAGAGAAAATTAGAGTACGAGTTTCCTTCAAGTCAATCCATTCTCATCTTCATCACTAGCTCTTGAAGAAGCACTCTCACTGCTTCAATATCATTAAACCTAGGCATTTCAACATCCCTTTTGTTCCCGCCACCTGATCCACTAGCATAGATGGAGAAATCAATCTGAACATAATCTACATATCCAAACCCCCAAATTCAACCAACCCACACCAAGAAAACCCAAACCTTTAAACCCATGCAATTATAAAACATCAATTTTTCCATAACCCATTAATCCAGAAACACTAATCAACAACTTCCCCCAAAAAAATCCAATTTTTCCAACAACCCATTCACCAAAAAAACGTAAAAATTGTACCTTTTCGATAGGGAGAGTGAGGCAAGCCGTGATAATGGCAATTAAGAGAAGGCACAAGAGAATGACCTTGAAGACAGAGCTCTATAAAGCTACGACTGCCATTGAAAGCCTCTGACGCCAAGGTGGCTTCGTCATTGTCGACCACTGCTACAGACTGCTTTAGTGACGATTGAGCCCTTAAGCCCCCAATGTTTGCCAGATTCTTCAATTTGTGGTTTAAGGAGAGATTAGAGAGATCAAAACATCCTCTACGGGATGAGGATCGATGGAATTCAAAGACGAAGCTAGGGTTTTTCTCAACATCTCTGTTTTGATTTGGTCTCTAATCTAATAGATGAGAGTGAGAGAGAAGGATTTGGGCCTTTGAGGCTTCGAAATTTTTAGGGTTCAACTAAAATTAGACGTGTTACTAGTGTTATGTAAAAAAAGGGGTTGGAACCGAACCGTTTTAATTCAAATAATTGGAACCGATCCATACAATTTAATAATTTACACAATAAGAATCGGTTTGTTTGGAGCAAAACGGTTCGGTTCGGTTTGGAACCGCGATTCCTGGATTCATATGCCCACCCCTAACCACTGGACAACTCATTGTCTCCACCCACTGTCGATCGCAAACACCCAACCACCCTCCCCTTTCTCTTTCACAGTTGATCAACTTCTCGCAATCGATCGATCAACTTCCCATAGTCGACCCCGCTTTGCCACAGTCGATCGACCTCTGATGATACACCAAACAGTCATTTGATCTGCATCGTACGTGTATCATGATAATCTCGTTAAACAGAAAAAACCAGGCCTGATTGCACACCCAATCCAACAAGGCCTAGACAACACTAAACCCATTTGGCAGATTCGAGTAGGTTGGATGCAGATTGCAGTGCCTTAACAAGCCCGTGTGTCACGCTGTCAAGCCTGATACTCGTAAGTCCTGATAAGACAAGAGCAAGCCCTGATAAGACAAGTATCTGGGGAATCGACACAAGACAGACAGACCAACAATACATTTGTTCCGACTAGGAAATAAGTACTGGAATATAAGTTGAACAAGGAAACCTCCCTGCATGGACAACACCCCGAAAGGGAAACATCTCCCGCAGATCTAGGAGCACAAGTCATGTGAGGAAACTTCTCTACATGGATAACTCCCAACAAGGAAATTGTCTCCAATAAGATCTTTTTCCGAAAACTACGTCACCAAAGGCCTAGCCGAACAAGATTTCTCGCACTATAAAATAGAGATAAGGTCGATGAACAAAGGTACGCTACAAAAACCCAATTTATAGTTTTATGTCTCTCCTAAGCCTTATCTAACTTAAGCATCAGAGTGTCATCGGCCACCACACGGTGGTCTTTGGATCACATGCGTTCCCTGTGCAGGTTTAGGTAAAGCAAGGAATGAAAGCAGAAATCGACTACATCAACCTCCTTTTCCACTGCATTGATCGAACAATCCACCTAATCCCATCCTTTGTCAGTAGCAATCCTTTGTCAATTGCAATCTTTTATGGAAGGGTTGATAGCTAATCATCCCTTGATCAATCGACCTCCTCCCCACAACCCATTGTCCATACCAATGAAGCTATTTCCACCCACCTCGACCTCCCTAGCAGGTCTCTCCTCCTATCGCCACCCACCCTGCCCTATTAGGGTTCCACATCACAACCAATAGCCTTCCACACCTCCCCCCCCCCCTCTCGCCATCGCCTGTATACCCTATCTTTGAACCTTTATGCCATACAACACCTCATAATTCCCAATAAATCGTATACCAAACTCAAGTCGATGGTTGAACCCTAATTTCCTCCCACAATATCAATTTTCTGCCTATTCCAATTTTTCATCACAAAGGCCCTAACTTTCAGTTGCAGATATGACTGAGTTACCACATGGACATGCTAGACAGTGAGCGGAACACCCACCAAAGATCATAACCCGCTTTGGCCGCCTGCTCAAGACAGAAGACAGTTTCAGCCTTCTTTAGGTTGAGGTACAGGATTTGGCAGATGTGGTAATCCTCATTTTTTACTACCTAACTTAGGCGATCAGAACTTCGGTGGAGGTACTTATTTTGATAATGATCAGTTGACTCGGCTGATAAATGTTCTGGAGTATAGGATGATACAAGTTTAAAACTCAACGTACCTTTTTATGGAGTTACTATGGGTGGCACTTTTATGAATTGGTCCCTGAAAATTTACTGTATACTTGATTTTAAGAACATATGAGGTTCAAAGGCGGTACAATTATTGGCTACCAAGTTAAAGAGTGCTACAAATCTTTGATGGCAGGAGAAATGTGCATGTCAAATGGTAACGAGGTTACCTCCTGTTATCAATTAGGATGATAAGCATGAGTGGATGCAGTCTGCTTTTGTTTCTATGGATTATGAGCGCGAGCTCTATTGTCAGTTGGATTATTTATGCGGCAATTTAGTATAAATTGGGATAAACCGATCTGAATTACGTATTTAGTGGTTTGGTTTAGCGGTCATTGATTAATCGGTGAGTCACCAATTAATCAATTGAGAATCGATGAGTCACCAAAATAATTAGTGGAAAATCGAGATTATTTTGTTGGGTGGTGGTTGTCATCATGTTGGGTGGTGGTGGTGGTTGCTACATAATGTGTGATGTTTTGGACATGATTACATAATTTGCTCTATAATATGACTTTTGTTGCTCTATAATACTTGTCTTATGAATCTTTATTGTCAAGATATGTTATTTATCATAATTTACATTAGTAATGATATAAAAATATATACTTTGAAAAAGTAAACCGATTAAATATGATTAATCTCCGATTAATCTTAAATCGATCCTGGACCGCGAAGGGTTCATTATCCGCATTAACTATATAGTTTGACAGTTAATGGAAGTTATTTGGACCAGACGCACATTTATTGATTATGTTACAAAATTCCGTATTTTATGCATGTGCGCTAAGCTCGACGAACCAAATGATAGTCTTCCATTTCTACCATGGTTTGAATGTGCGAATCAGGTCTATGTTGGCATTGGAGGAATTTGATACACTTTTGGAGACTGAGAACATGGCTAAATGGGTAGAAACAAAATTACAGTTGCAAGACCGCTTTGAGAGGACGACTTTGTCGCCCCTACCACGCACTTTCACTTCTTATACACCATGACCAGCTCTTGAGGGCCATTTTAAGTGCTTTTGGGTGTGGTCAGCTTGGCCATGTCAGAAGTAATTGTCCAAAAAGGAAGTTTGTACTAATGACAGATGTAGCTGCTGAACAAACTCCTTTGATTGATGGTGAAGGCGAACTCATTTCCTTAGTGGCAGAAGGCACAACTTGCACCCTTAAAGCTTGGAGACAAGCTTCTTCAAGCCGAAAAAGTTAATATAAGCAATATTCGATTAGTAATATTAATATTAATAATAAAAATAATTGAACCTATTTAGTAAGAGCCCAAAATAATAGTTGAGACATTATTAACAAATTAGGGTTAGGATTGTTAACTTATCAAAGAAGTTGGGACAACTATAAATAAGGCAAGGATTATTCATTGTTATTCAGTTGATTATTGAGAGAATATTTGATTTCTTAGTTATTTTTAGCTTTATTATTGTCACTTTGATTATTGTTAATCATTTCGAGGATTACTTTGTTTACTTCAGGTTTACTGTTTTGTTTATTTCTTTAATTCTATCAAATACAATATATGAAAAAAAAAATTGCCTTGTGTGTATAGTGCAGTAACTTCATATTTGAGAAGATCTTATACCAATAGAATAGATTAAATTTGGTATTACTCATAAGACTTTTGATGTGTTTTCCTGATGTGACTTTGTACTAAGACATGTTGAGAATAATCAGCCAGAACCACCACAGAATGATCCAAGCCTAGTTTGTAGTGAATCATTACGTGGGGGCGTTGAGGATTCAAGTCGGTAACTTCCATGAAACTTGATTGAACTTTATCAGTTTACTGAAAGTTGTAGGTCTCCAAAAATAACAATAGTAATCATATTTCATAATGAAGACAAATGGATTCATCTTAAAAGTGCATTGTTAAATGTTAACAACCTAATGAATATTCCACACAATAAAATTTTGATTCTCAAAGCTCCAGACTTGAAGAAACATTTTCCAACGACTTTTTTATGAAACCACAGTTGTTAACACGACTTGCATTGATTATTTTACTGATTTCAGTTTTAATTACAGCAACTACTGATGATCAGTAACAATATATTGGCTACTTTAACTGTTATATAAATATAATATATATATTTAGATGGCCATATTTCCTCGTTTCGGTAGTATAGCTACTACCAAATTTTTAGATGGTTATGAAACATAAAATTACATTTACAGCCATACAACTCTTAGACCTTGTCAAATACCATCTTTAAAATTAGGTACCCTTTTATTTCAACTTAAAAACTGGTACAAAAAGGAAACAGCGACAGCGCGGAGTGGGATCACTAAATTTCCTGATACATAATGGTTATTCACCACAAACCTACGACACTGGAAAACAGGTCTCTCTTTAAATTCATAGAAGTGATAGCTAGAGATCAAAACCCTCAAGCTACGAGATGCCATAACAAAGAATCAGTTATAATAAGTTAAAGAGCTTTATCTAGTTTGAGAGACAGAACCTGTAGTTGAATGCTGCAAACAGCCCAGAGTAGAAATCTTTCTTCAGCAGCGATCTTGTACATTTTGATGGCTGTCTGCCACAAAATAAGTCAAGGAAAAAGGCGCATATTAGCTTTAAAAACACAGAGTTGGAGACAGAATTGGCAACCATAAATAAGTAATGAAAGGTATATTAACAACATCGAACCTGTTGTTGCTTCACGAATGAGTATTCACGAACATAACAGTTGAAAAGACCAATCATCAGTTCCAAATTGTTTGGAAATTTCCCACAAGCATATTCATAACAACTGGTACCCAAATCCACTAGTGCATGCATTGGAAAATATTTCTATTACTATCAAAATAATATCAACTAAATAAAGTGCATAGTAATAAACATACTTCAATTGAATTAATATCAATTAAATAATGTAAAGAGCAATAAACATACTTGTGATTGACTTAAGACTTGAATCCTTACGAAGAAAGTGTGACTAAAGCTAACTTGTACTTCGAGCTAAGAATTCCATAATAAAACATTATTTTCCATGACAATTGGGATCGTTCTTTAAGTGTGGTTTCCTATCAGGACTTGGTTACTTCTTTTGCAAAATAGTTTATTAAAAATATCATTGACCTAATTATGTATTAGTGCAAAAACCCTGAGTTCCCTAATTCAAGGATTGGTTACGTGTTTGTTGTTCCTGTAGGATTTTTGCTTCCACCCTAAGAGACTATAGAGAGATCATCCAATTTGACTTGTTCAGAAACTTCTCCAGGATATGCACCTATCTTGTGTGTTCAAGAATCAAACATCAATTACTTCAATGCAGATAGTGAATTTCCGATATGTACTATTTTCAGGTAACAATATATTCGCACCACGCTGCTATTGCTAGTTCACACACCCATAGATGCCCATTTCAGGAGTACAACTTGGCATTCTACACCCTAGGTAGATGATCCCAAATCTTTCTTTAGAAAGGTTCAGAATGGTTATTTAAAACATTTCTCTTTCTTGTTTAGTCCCAAAAATACTTATTTACAATTTAGAACCTATTTTCAAAAAATTTCAAAACCTAGCACGTGACATCTTCTTCTTTTCCTTTCTCATCTTCACCTTCACCAACTTATTCAGCCACTACCACCAACAGCCACCACAGACCCCGAGTTAGATTCGCTCCAACTAGCCACCTCCGGCGACCATCTCCGACCATTAAAACCCTGATTTGTAGAGTTTCAAGGTGACACGTACCATGGATTGCACGTGAACAGCTGCCAAATTTAAGTTTTCCATTGACATTTTATCATGAACCAACCAATTCTCCCAAAAGCCCAAGTTGTCCAGGAAGCGAAGGTTCATGACTAGGATCGTTATTCAACAACTTAGCTTATGCTAAATTATTTTAATCCAGCCTATAAGTCACCTCTGCCGAAAATCAAACCTTGGATGTGGGATTTGGCTTTGATACCAATTGTCATGAACTAACCAATTCTCCCAAAAGTCCAAGTTGTTCAAGAGGAAAAAGTTCATGACTAGGATCGTGACACATTTGCCCATCTTTTTTTATTAAACAAAAACCGAATAAATGTGTGTCGTGAGTACCCAGGGTAGATATCTCAAATCTTTCAAAAAACAGATAAAGAATTCCACTGGGCAAGAAACCCATTCTTGCAAACTATCAAGTCTAGATTACACCCAATAAAACACATTCAAAAAAACAAGAATTTCAAAATTGAACAATAAGTAGGGGTGGCATATACTAACAGCGATTGAGGCGTTGAAAAACGATATGCAAGGTACTGAGTGTGAGATCATCAATAAACGCCACTTCATCAGAATACAACCTTTCTTTAGCATGCAAGCACACAGTGAGGGCTTCCTCAGCTTTCCCCATTCTCTCCAAGATAAGAGCCTTCAGTGCCTATAAACAACAAAACAAAAACCATCAAGAATCGACACTTGAAAGAAATTCAAGAATTGAAAGCCAAGCAAAAAAATAAATGTTAGTTTGGTGAAATGAACTTACGATGGCGTAGGGAGAGTTGGGGTACTTGGCGAGAAGAGAGACGGAGAGCTTCAGAGCCGCTTTGAACTGGCGCGAATCGACTGCGTCCCAAATTGGGGCGAACTCTGCGTTCTGGAATCCCACCTGCCAACCCGAATTTCGACGTCATTGCGATTGACCGTGCAACAATTAGGGTTAGGGTTTGGGAGGATCTAGGATTGTGTTTGTGTTTCAGAGAGAGTGAGTGATGAGGAAGAAATTATGTGAGGGAGGAAAAAGAAACGGGTTGGTAAACGGTAACGGTAACTGCTGTGATGACGGTACTGGGTTCCCACTTGCTATTCGTACAGCATACAAGGTGTCACGGACTAGTAACTCGTGCGGTACTAGCTATCCAATTCACTAGTAAGCCTATGAGTAATTACTTTGATGGGCACAAATATTAACTTGATAATGCACAATATCAATCTGTAGACAATATAATAATGCACAATAGTCAGTAAAAGCTCGCATTCACATTCAATAGATTTCAATGGGGAGGAACGTTCGGAAGGACGTTGCTCAAGACTAGTTCGATGCTATCGATCAATGGAAATACAAGTTTGAAGTTGAAAAGCAATGCAAAGAAAACAATAAAAATGCTAGCGGTACAGTCTGGCCCGACTATGCAATGGAGGCAACACGTCCTCACAGTCAAGAGCTCAAACATTCCCCCTATAATATAGATGCTAAGCATTTGAGCACTTTTCAAAAGGGAACATTGAGTTTTGAGACCATTAAGAAAGTCTTGAAAGGCCTCTGACCTTGGTTTTACCTGACCAACAGTACTAGTCCTAACACTCTCCCACACTCAATTCGCTGACGCCCTCGCAGCGAACTTTTTCAAGTACTCTTCCAGCTTTGAGAGGTATGGCAGCAGATGCTCGACTGGCTCCCAACTGATCTCTGAAGGAGGTTCATCCTGCTACTTGACCAAATACTCTCTATCCGGGTCTGTGTTGCTGATGAGGCGGTCAGCTAAGATTTCTTCCACTTCTCGATCTGGCTTAGTAGGATGCTTAGGCAATGCTCGTGTAGATACATTTCTGGTGGGATCAGTGGCACATGCATGGTAGGACTTCAAGTTACTTGCATGGAAGACAGGATGGGTGAAACGGAGCCAATGTGGTAACTGGACGCGATAGGAGACTTTGCCGACTTTCTCAATAATCTATACCGGTCCCTCATACTTGCGAAACAGATTGTTGTGTGCTCTAGCTGTCCTTTTATACTTGTTGAACATAGCTTCACCAATAACAAGTCCCCGACTTCAAAAGGATCAATTCATCGTTTCTTGTCACCCCATTTCTTCATGTGACGAGAGGCTTTCTCAAGATAGGCTCGAGCAACTTCAATGTTTTTCTGCCAGGCTTTGACAAATTCAAGAGCTCTTGGGCTGGGTCCTTGGTATCCGGTAAGTACTGTATGTGGTGTCAATGGTTGCTGACCAGTAACCAACTAAAAGGGGCTGGAGTGAGTAGCTGAGCTCTTTTGTAAGTTGAGACAAAATTATGCAACATCAAGTAGTCCCACCCAATTTTTCTGGTTTGCACTTACAAAATGACGAAGGTATTATTCAAGCATAGAGTTAAATCGCTCAGTCTGTCCATCAGATTGGGGATGTTGGCTTGTCGACATATTAAGTTTGGATCCCAAGAGCTTGAACAACTTCTTCCAAAACTTTCTTGTGAAGCGAGCATCACGATCGCTAACAATGTTTTCGGGCAGTCCCCAATACTTCACTACATGCTTGAGGAACAATTGTGTCGTATCTTCGGCTGTGCAAGTCAATCCGATCGGCACAAAGGTCACATACTTTGAGAATCGGTCAACAACTAGAAGGATACTCCTGAAATCCTCCACTTTTGGTAACCCCGTAATGAAGTCCATGGAAACATTTTCCCAAGGACGAGTTGGAACAGGCAGGGGCTCTAGTAAGCCTACTGGGCGATCTCTTTCAACCTTATATTGCTGGCAAATAAGACATGTTCGAACATAGGCCATTACATCCTTCTGTATTTGCGGCCAATAGTACCCCCTCTCTAACAATGCAAGTGTTCATCTCCAGCCTGGATGTCCCGCCCAATGGGTGTCATGGCATTCTCTCAAAAGTTCTTTTCTCAAACCCGAAGTTCTCGGAACATAGAGGCGATTACCAGTGGTGAGTATTGCTCCATCTTTTATCCAAAACCGTCGAGTTTTGCTCTGCTTGATCAACTCTGTAATGGCCTTCGCTTGTGGATCTGTCTGTAGGCCTACTTTGATCTTCTCCAAGATGGTGTGACTCGGACCAGTATGGGTTAGCACTGCAAGGTCTGCCATTCTACTGAGTGCATCAGCTACATTGTTAGTGCGCCCTGGCTTGTATTCCAATACTAAGTCAAATTCTGCTAATTTTTTCTGCCATCGAGATTGCTTGGAGGTTAGCATCTTCTGAGTAAGGAAATGGCTTGCTACAACATTATTCGTTTTAACAAGGACTTGAGATCCCAAGAGGTAGTAGTGTCTCCACACCCGTAAACAATGTACAATGGCTAGCAATTCCTTTTCCTGAGCTGAGTAACGAGACTCTGTATCATTCAACTTTCGACTCTCATATGCTACAGGGTGGCCATCTTGAAGTAAAACTCCCCCTAAGGCATAATCAGATGCATTTGTTTGTACTTCAAAGGGCTTGATGATGTCTGGCAAGGCCAATACTGGATCTTTCATCACGGCCAATTCAAGTCTTGGAATGAAGCTTCACACTGCCTATCACTTTCCCATGTTCGGTCTTGTTTCAACAAATTTGTCAGGGCAACAGCTCTCTTAGAGTAGTCCCTTATGAAGCGACGATAATAGTTTGCGAGTCCAAGGAAAGAACGTAGTTGAGACACGTTCTTATGAGAGTTCTAATCATAGATTGCCTTGACTTTCTCCATGTCCATCCGAATCTTGCCATTGCCAATAACATGACCCAAGAAATTGAGCTGGGTCTGGCCGAATGAGCATTTTTCCTTCTTGACAAAGAGATGATTATCCCTAAGGATTTGGAACACTTCTCGCAAATGATGTAGGTGTTCTTCTATAGTCCCACTATAAACCACAATGTCGTCAAGATAGACAACCACAGACTTGTCCAGAAGGTGACGGAACAGGCCATTCATAAGGGTGCAAAATGTAGCTGGAGCATTGGTCAAGCCGAAGGACATTACTAGGAACTCATATGACCCATATCTAGTAGAACAAACAGTTTTGGGTTCGTCACCAGCAGCAATGCGGACCTGATGGTAACCTGATCTCAAGTCGAGTTTTGTGAAGTATCTGACGGATCCAAGTTGGTCGAATAAGTCTGCAATGAGCAGCAGCGGGTATTTGTTCTTTATAGTGACTTTGTTCAAGGCTTTATAATCAACACAAAGGCGAAGACTGCCATCATGTTTCCGTTGAAAAAGAACAGGTGCCCCATAAGGTGCTTTAGAGGGCCGAATGAATCCCGACTCCAACAAGCCATCTAGTTGTGTTCTCAATTCGGTCAGCTCTGGAGGGCTCATGCGATATGGACTACGTGCGGGTGGCTTGGCACTAGGGACTAACTCAATTTCGTGATCAATGACCCTTCTGGGAGGTAGATTCTTTGGCAATTCAGTCGGCATCACTTCGCTGAAGTCAGCAATAACTTGGGCAATTTTCTCAGGGATTTTGCTAGTATCATCTTCTATCTCTAGCTTTGCCACAACTAAGTATGTATCTTCTCCTTTGGCCAAGCCTCTCTTGACTTGGAGCGCCGACAATATTCTATCATGAGTTGTTGGTCAAATTGAGGTTGGTACAATGTGTAGTCTGGGTCCGAAAAACCCCAAGGAGTCCATGAAAGGTAATGGTCCTGCTGCAGCTCCTCGGAAGAATTCTTGGCCAAGAATCACCTTAAATTCATCAAGTGGAACGGCCAAGAAGTTTGATCTTCCTTCCCATGGACCAACCTGTAGTGGCACAAGCTCTAGCCATACCATTAATAGAGATTGCCTCAGAGTTGACAGCTTTCAACTTACCCACATCTCCTTCTAAGTTCAGACCCACACGTCTAGCTTCATCTAGGGCAATAAAATTGTCTGTCGCTCCGGAATCCAACAATGCTTGGGAAGGGAACCCATTGATAGTGATGTCGACGTATTGCAAAGCCTTCTTGTGTGGGTGCTTCATACATTTCTCCTTTGACAGCATTGAGCTTGCGTAAAGCTCCCATCTGGGAGTCTCACTGTTGGTGGGGTTCGAGCTCGATGCGGTCGAGTTAGAAGTTCTGCTTGAAGCAAGGACATATGAGTGTAGAGTTGGTTTGGATGGACATTTTCCTGTTGGTGATCCCTGCTATTGCAAAGAATGCATGGGG
>QNQO01007632.1:0-57074 GCA_003290165.1 Berberis thunbergii | reverse complement strand
AGCTCGTCATTGAAGCGCATGACATACTTTCTGAGTGTCTCATGGGATTTCTGTTTCAGAGAGAGTATGTAGTGTGGGCCTTTCGGAGACGCTGACTTCCAACAAAACGTGTCAGGAACTCCTTCGCCAGCATCTTGAATTAATTAGTCAATCGAATTCGGCGGGAAGCTGTGGAACCATGTTAGTGCTGACTTCGGCGGGTTCTGTTGTATGAGAGCCTCCACTGCTTTGGCGATTTGCTGTATTTGAGATGACAACAAATCTAACCTGGGGTCCATCGTTGTTGTGGCTAATGCGGGGGCGTGAGTCTGCTGCCCGTGTGCCGCCGGCACCGCTGAGAGTGGCGGTATAGTGCCAGTCTGGGCATTTGACTTGTTCCCTTGTTCTCCATTGTTGCGTGATTTGGTGGTCACCATCTCTTTGTATCCTGAAGAGAGATGAAGTTAGTGAAAGGTTAATAACTTTGTCGTCCACATGAATGGAGCCAAACTGATGACAGTCATATTTTTGCTCCCTGCTTTGACATTGACATGCAAACCTGCCTGACTTGCATAAGGAACCACGACATGAGCCACGACCACCGTTGTGTTGGCCGAGTAAATTCTGATGCTAAAATCAGACGGGACTTGAGGAAAGGTAGTAATGGCTGTAAACATGAAATTATGTAGCAGTCCTTAGCTTACCAACCTCATGTCTTATTTATAGTGTATGGAGTCCGCTGGTTGGAACCGTGTCCATCCGAAGACATAGTTCAGAGGAAGAAGATCTTTAGTGGGAAATCTTTCCTCTAATTAGAGTCGTAGCTGTGGATAAGACGATCCTTGTTAAGCCTTGTGCCCGTATAGATACCGCGATAAATAGTCAATTAATGTTCGAGAGTAATCTGAGGATAGAAAGTCTCCAATGTGTTACAATTACTTTGGAATTTGCTTCCCTAGTTGGAAGCAAAAAGTTATTGTAATTGCCCATCCGAAGCTGCTTCTTTGAGATACATGCCTTAGTAGGGCTTAAGGGTATTAAGGATAGTTGTGAGACACGTGGGGCCTTTAAGCAGGCTTGTAAGAAGTCCCGAGTTCATCTAGCGGATTGCATTGGGGGAGCTTAGAAACCACTTGGGGCTGGATAGTGTGGCTGACGCCTTGGGCCTATTATTCCCTCGAGGAATCATTAATGACACGTGTTACAACGGCAGAGTGGGGACCGATTTTGGTATAATCATCACCGAATATGCAACAACGTCCACCAACTTCTTGTGAAGTTGTAGGGTCCAAACTAGGGCGCATTTAGGATGCCAGGTAGGCTCGTCGCTCAGGGCAATGGAGACTATGTATGTGAAATCAAAATCTAATGAAATGGGGCGGAGATGGGGGCTACTGAGGGATGAACAAGGTGGTTGGTGGCGATGTTGGGGGCTGGTGGTGGTAGAATTAGGATTTTAGATGTCGAAAGTGAATGTGGAGGGTCTGGAGTTGATTAGGGTTTGGGAAAGAGGCATGAGTTTGTTTGGGGAGGGTACTATCTTTCTCATATTAGAATAACCAATTAGACTCCTTTATTTTATTTTCTCTTTTGCTGATGGTGGTGGCACAAATTAATTTGATTTCTCTTTAATGGGTGGTGTGAAAAGAAGGTGGAGGGGGTAGGGATGGAGAAGGGAGGAGGAATAAAGGGAGGAAAAGATGTGGTGGTGGGCTCGTGATTAAAGAGTTAAGAAAGATAATGAGAGATGAGGAGTGGTGGTAGTGGGTGGTAGGGGGTTGCCAGGAAAGAGGAAGAAGATAAATATGGTGTTTTTTTTTTTTTTTTTTTTACAATCCAAGCCTTCAATTTCACTTCGAGATATCTAACGCTTTAATTTACAATTGGGTTTTTTAATTTATTGCCCAAATAAATATCTAATTCATGATTAGTCTCTAAAGATATCATATTACGATGCCCCAAACTAGCGATCCACATACATTGACTGTTTATTTTTGAATAGGCCATTTTTTGATAATCAAAATACCATAAATTGATCAAAGGGCTTAGGTTAAATATTGTCATCAGACAACTCATAATTGGATATCAAGGCAAATCGATTAGTTAATATTGTAAAGAATTGAAATGTGTATCTCGAAACATGTCATAAGGTTTTAAAAAAAAAACCCCCTCAAACATTTTTTCACCCTCCATCATCTCTGCAATGCCACTCTCTTATCCCTTTTCTCCTCTCTTTGTTCTTTGTTCTCCCCCTTCCCTCATCTTCTTCTCCCTCTCCCCCTCCATCCTCCTTCATCTCCTTAACGCCAACACCCCCTCCCTTATCCCTTCACCCTCTTTGCTTATTTGTTTCACCTGCGACCACCCTTCTCTCCCTCTCTGTGCTCCTCCAACTCGCTCCCCTTCCTCCCTTTCGTTGCCAAAGCCCCGGTTCCAGCCATGGCAACTCCTCACCAACACCAACACCAACCCAACACCCATAAATAGCTATTCATTTGTTTGGGGGGGGGGGGGGGGGGGCCGTAAAGTTAAAAAATCATTTACATTTTGATTTAATTGCAGCCCTTGATCCATATCAAGATGCACTACTATCTCTAGAGTATATTGACAATTTTTTTTAACATAAATCTGTCCCTCATAGATTAGTATTAAGGAATATATGACCTTAATAGTCAAATGATGAAAAGGGCAGTCTAGAGAGACGTGTATTGCCACTTTGAAGTAGTATGTCTAAACATCCCATAAATAATTGATTCTCCGGAGTCTATACCCGGGAACTCCCATGTATTAGCAGCATGGTCATTTGAGTTAGAATACTTGTTGCTGTAATTACACAAAATGTATCAGGGGCATTGGGGGCACCAAATGATGTCGAGTTGCCTCAACCCCTGAGTCAAGATAAGATTGGTTTCACAGGCAAGGAATCTTAAAGAAAGAGACTACAAAATGTTCAAGCCCAAGAAAACTTGGCTTAAGTTCCATTTTGAATTTGATTTTCTGCTAAAATAGCAATAAGAAAATTTCTAATAATTAGCTAAAATATTGTGCAATATGGGTATAAAGTTGGGATTATTGGGTGCTAACGTTGTTGGGATGTCACGGAAAATGAACCTGTGTGTATTAGTTGTCCTATTGCCAGTGTGTTTTGCATCCATCACAGTTGTCAGAGCCAACTTTTGCTTTTATTATCAAAATTGTTTGATGGATGCTTCCACCAGCTTTGCATTCCGTCCAAATGATCTAAATCAGAAATTTTAAATGGCGAGGAAACCAGCGACCCGAAGGGGATGGAGGGTTGCCCTTTCCTCCCTTGCTGGTTTTCTCGCCATTTAGACAAGCTCAATCTAATTGATCATCTGATTGGTTTGATTGATGGTATGATAAACTGCCTGCCAAAAGAGAGCTAATTCAACTGATGTTGATTAATGTCTTCGGTTGATTACGTATGAGCTATGTACACCTACATTTGGCTAAAATGAGTGTTCATTTCGCTTGATTTCTCTGAATCTAGTTCATTTGCTCGATTTAGCTGACAAAAATGAAAGGGAGGGGACCCTAAAGTTGATCACTTCACATTCTAGCTACCATTATCAACTAGAAAATCCAAAGCCATGGCATTTTAATCCACTACACGGAAAAATTGCTGTTGAGATAGATTGGTATGAAGATGAAGCCTGTGGACAACACGCGCACTCTACCCTACCATGGCCTTTCACAAATGCACATATGTCCACCATATCGATCAATTTCACTTTATATCGATAGAAGCTACTACTACAATGAGAGTGAGAGTGAGAGTGAGAGTGAGAGCGAGAGTAAAAGAAGAGTGATTCGCTGACTATGTAAAAAGAAGACTAATAAGGATAGATGAGGCCTGTGGATAGCACACATTCCTTGGCTAGTGTGCTTCATGGAGAGATATGGTTTTGGTTTTTAGTTAGAAAACTTGAGTGCATGAGTCTATGGTCAATAGAAGGATGAATGATGGGGGGATTGCCATGCTTTTTGTAGTGATAAGATCAGAAGAAGTCTTTGTTTGTAGCTCAATTATTCTGAGTTTCTGATGCTTGTTGTTTACCTATTACAGTATTGCAGAATATGCTTATCCCCTTGTGCACCTTCTATTCTGAATTCTGATAAAAGAGATTAATTTCTGAAAATTTATATTTGGATACTATTTTAATTACAACATTGAAATATAATTGTTTCCAAGAAAATTTCATTTTATCACACCATTGTTTTAGCCAGGGGCAGACAATCTGTTCATGTTCATCCATCGGTGTGTTTTGTTTACTTTTAAATTTCCTAATTGAGACACAATTACCATTGAAAAAGACCTTCAAACCATAGGAATTAGAACGTCCGACCCATATACCGTCTATAATCCTACATTCTAGATATTCTTGTAATATTTTAATTAAACACAATCCACAGACAAAGAACCCCGGTCGCTGTCCTGGCTGTAACGGCATGGCTGTTTAGATTTTCTATAGGAGTTATTATTTATCCAAAAAAATAGGGACAAGTTCGCCCAACAACACAACAATTTATTTTGATTCAGAGAGAATCCACTTTCTTGGAACGAACACCAAATAAGAAAGATAGAAATCTTTCCTACCTTCTCCTTCGTCAAAACCAAACCCTAAAAATCAGATCTTTATCTCTCATTCAGATGTGACTGAAATTTCCCCCCAAAATTATTAATGTGAGTTGTATGGACCCAATTCTTCGACAGCGATTTCCAAACCCTAATTTCAATTCAAATCTCCCCTTTTTCACCTCCTCTCCTCTCACCCCTCTCTTCAATCCCCTGCTTCATCAAGATCCCACCTTTATCGTCAAGATCCCAACTTTATCATGGCAGCAACTGAAGCAACCTCCAAATTCCAAAACCCAAACCCTAATTTCCCCCAATTCCACCCACATCCATCTGAAATCACAGCTTCAGCCACAACCCATGATGGGTTAATGTTCTGGCAATACATGATTGCGGGTTCGATTGCAGGGGTGGTGGAACACACGGCGATGTTTCCAGTGGACACGTTGAAGACCAGAATGCAAGCCATTGGGGGGGCCTGCCCTGTTCAACCAGTGGCAGGGCTAAGGCAGGCCCTTGGGTCAGTGTTGAAGGTGGAAGGGCCAATGGGTCTGTACAGAGGGATTGGTGCAATGGGTCTAGGGGCCGGCCCTGCCCATGCCGTTTATTTCTCCGTCTACGAGTTCTGCAAGAAATCCTTCTCCAGTGAAAACCCCAATACCAATAATTCCCTAGCCCATGCCGCTTCCGGAGTCTGCGCGACGGTCTCTAGTGATGCTGTTTTCACCCCAATGGATATGGTCAAGCAGAGACTGCAGCTCAGGAGTAGTCCTTATATTGGTGTGGCGGATTGTGTCAAGAGGGTGTTGAGAGAAGAAGGGTTTAGGGCGTTTTACGCTTCTTATAGAACTACTGTTTTGATGAATGCTCCGTTTACTGCTGTTCATTTCGCGACGTATGAGGCTGCTAAGACGGGGTTGATGGAAGTGTCGCCCGATAGTGTGAGTGATGAGAGATTGATTGTTCATGCCACTGCTGGGGCAGCAGCCGGCGCTTTGGCTGCTGCGGTCACAACACCACTTGATGTTGTCAAGACTCAGTTGCAGTGTCAGGTAAAGATTCAACCTTTACTTTTATTTACTTTAGTTATTATTGGTTTTGTGTTATTATGTTTTTGGTTTTTATGATTGAAGTAATTAGTTGAAAGTAGTTCATTTATAACCTCTTCTGTTGCATCATATTTGTTTTGGTAGAGATTCTGAATTGGATTGTGTATTCTATATGAAACATAAGAATTATGCTTCAAACTTTAAATTGCCTTATTTAATTTTTAACTTTCAAGTTATAAATGGAAAAGCCACAGCTGAGAGATTACGGAGGTAGAATTAAGATAACCATAATAAATATTCATCCTTTTGGCTTGGTCTTTGCTTACCAGGGTTTTGTAACTTACTCTGGCAGAAGTTGAGTTGTCAGTGGTCATCTCTAGTGTTTGTTGAATTAGAACTTTATAAGCGTGACGGACAAATGAGAATTTCTGAGGATCAGGCGGAGAAGCAAAGAGGCTCTCACTGATCAAGGTAGATATGTTCCTCCACAGTTCGTTGGCTCTGGTCTTGGTTGAATTTCCAGCCAAAGATCTTATTTTTAAACGAGTGGCAAGCAAGCATATGGACTGCTTGTATATTGCTTAATTTTATAGAAGATGATGGAGTCATGCTTACGGTTTTGTTTTCTTATTCCTATTTTCAAATTTTTTATTTATTTTTGTTTTATGTTCCTTATGAGAAATTGTCCTAGACACCGAATTTATCGAGTGTTACCCCACCAAATCCAAATTCTCCTGTTGATGAAATACTAATCCCTGTTCAATAATTTTTAACCCAAGTATTTTCTCTAAATTTTGAATTTAATTGATGAATTGATTCTAGTGGTTGCAAAGATTATGTTCTTCCAAACATGTTTCAATAATCCATTCCAGGTAAGTTGTCCTGATTGAGTGCGACTGCAGCCTGCTTTCAATTCTCTGCATCAAATTCGTTGGTTTTGATGTAGCTAAGGCTGTATTTGGGTCCCAACTTATCACACAACAGGTTGGTTATTTGGGAATCATTCGAAGCTGAAATTGAGGAGGGTCTGTGCTTCTCAGATCTTTTACAGTCATTTCAAATCTTTCATCAGCAAGGTTTGTTTCGTAGAAGACTTTGTTCAACAAGACTAATAGTTAGAGTTTAGTGTAGCAAATAATGACTTATTAACAACTTGAAAAGTCAAAAATGAATTTATCGACATGCAATTATTTGGCATTTAAACAACTTTCGTAAAACTATAAGAAAAAATAGGTACAATCCGTGGCAAATTTGTTATTTGCTTACTGAAGTAAGAATTCTCTTAGGCGACTAGACATATGCTTAATTATAATTGTTGAGTTAATTATACTAGTCCTTTTTAGCTAATTACAACACTCGAAATACATATGGGGTTTACTCTATTTTCAAGTTTATCCCAAGGATAAGAGATTTTAGAAACATATAGAACTGAAGCACCACTCGGAACTAATGAGAAATAGAGTGACTTGATAAGTTTGTGGATGTAAGCAGTCTTGGGATTTCTTATAGTTAATGCAGTTAAATTGTTAATCGGACCCTAAAATGAAATTAATCACAATTAATCAAAATAGGCCTGTGTTTTATAAATATACTTTATCTACTTTTCTAAGCAATATTTTGACAATAAGGGTATGTTTTTTTTTGGAAATTTTTTTAAAGACATTCAATTTTTTTTTTTCACAGTTTGATTTCACCAAGGAAACATTTTTTCACTTTCTGTTTTGTGGAGGAATTGTTCAATGAGACTTTTGAATGTTCAGGCGTTGAGTCTCTCGAGGGCTTTGAGTTGATAAGAGTCGCCGGGTGAATGGGGAGCTAAAACAAAGTTTTTCCGCTTCAAGCGGGAAAACCTTTCACCGGCGAAAAAGTTTTCTTTTTCTTAGAAAAATTAAACGCTAGAAAACTCAATTTTGGGGAAAAAGTTTTCTTTTCCATGAAACTCCTAAAAATCAAACAAACACACCCTAAGAAAAAAAATTGAAAACTAATTGATCTTTCTTTCTCTTTAGCCACTTCACACACTCTTGGTATTGCCCTATGGGTAAAGGATTGATGAGGCTAGAGCAAAAATAAAAAAAAATAAAAAAATGACATGAATCTTTTCTTGGTATCGCCATATTCTCATGGATAATCGATTTTTAGAAGCAAATTGTTGTTTCTCACTAATTAAATAACATAGGTTATTTATTGTATAGGAAGAAGGGTGATGAGTGGTTGTAGTGTTGTAGGTTTGCCTTTGGTATGCACATGTACACATCTATATATTGTGCGTCAACAAACACGCTAAAGGAAATAATACAATTTTTAGTGTCAAAGGGGAAAAAGTTATGATATAACACTTATATCACCTCCTACCTATCATACTGGTATTTGCGAAAATTGAACCTTCCATGTCATTTAGTGTGTAAAAGAGACCTCTTAACAGTGTCTGAAATTGAATGCATTCCAACCACAATTGATATTAATACCAAGAGATGCTATTAACAATCTCAAATATCACTAACCCTCAAAACTTTACGGAAGTTGCTCTGGAAGTAAGAAACCTCTTAACAGTCTCTGAAATTGAATGCATTCCAGAGATTAATACCTAGAGATGCTAACAATCTCAAATAACACTAACCCTCAAAAGTTTACGGAAAGTTGCTCTGGAAGTCTGCTGAGACGTTTGTGTCAATTTGAATTTTGAAAATAGTTTTAGGTTCCAAAGAAATTGGAGGTTTATATGAAACATTATCTTAGGTAATGTAGTAGAACAAAAAATGGTCTGAGTGCATATTCTGTTTGGACCATGATCGTACATGTATGTCTGAAAAGTGTGCTTGAGCAGTGCTTGTAGATTGGTACAAAACAGTACCCTCTGCTGTTGGTAAAAGAGAGTCGAGGAATTCAGATTGACTATTTACAGAAGAAATGAGTCAAATTGTAGGTAGACATATCCTTGTTGAACTCCTAACATTAGAGCTTATAGGTAAAGCAGGCGATCGACTTCTTTGTTCTTCTTCTACAAGTTAAATAAGTTTATTCAGGTTTGCACAACTTGAATAGGCAATAGCCAGTAGTTCTTCTGAAACTAGAACTTCAACAGTTTCCTTGGAAAACAAGAGCTTCGGGCATACAAGTCAAGAGGCTCGCTAGTTCACACTGTCCTCCCGAAGAGCAGTAGAAGTGAAGCTTGAGCTGAGTAAAACTTGAAAAGATCCTATTCAAATGGAGGCGAGCAAGCCCTTGAAGTGCAATCCTGAGAAATCTGATATTATGGATCTTGTGATTGGACGTACACAAGTATTTCTCATAATAGGCCTTGTATATTTGATATTTTATCCCTTTGATTTTTGTTTGCCCTCTTATTTAGTATATTCTTTGGGTGGTGGGTGCATTTTTATCTGATGGAACATGTTTGTGATTTCCTACTTGTTTGGCAGGGTGTTTGCGGATGTGACAGATTTACTAGCAGTTCAATTGGGGATGTCATTCGCACTATTGTAAAAAGGGATGGTTATGCAGTGCTCATGAGAGGATGGAAACCTAGGATGCTCTTCCATGCCCCTGCAGCTGCCATCTGCTGGACCACGTATGAAGCAGCAAAATCGTTTTTCCAAGAACTTAATGATGGTGGTATCGGCAGCAAGGGATAGGGGAAACTTGAACTGAAGAAGACCCACCTATTCATCTGTTGTATTTACAGGCACATTCTGATCCAAGACAATGATTGAATACACGCGCTGACAATAAGCTGGAAGTGAGCACATCTAGGCGATCTGGCCCTTGCTTTATATGAAGAATGTTAAATTAGTTGATCGCACTCCTGTTTCTTCTCCCTTTGCTTTGTTGGATGTAATATTATGAATTGATTCCTCGAGGTTGGTTTAATAATAGTATGATAAATCAAGCAATTTATACCTCATGTAGCAATTTCTATTGACCAACTTTATGGTTGGAATCACATTCACAATTTCTAATGTTTAATAGTTATCCTCAATGGAAGAACTTGCAATTATTCTTAGGAAGTTGTGTGAAAAATGATCTTTTGATCTTTATTTCTCTTTATATTTTGAAAAACTAAAAAAGCTTTTGGTACCACAAATCTGCAGTTTCTAAGATTTATTTGAAAGTAAACAAAGAATAAAAGGAGAAATGGATTACACATCTGTGATGTAATTCTTTTCTCTGCCACAATGCAGGGTGATCTACAATGGGTGGCACCAGATGAGAGAGGATGAATCTCATTTCTTTCCCAGCCCATTCGGATCGGAATGAGATAGACTTCATCCCGACCTTGTACCATCTTAAACGGACAAATAACTATTTATTATCTTGTTGAACTTAAAGAAGAATCTCATCTTTTCAAGAGTTCATGGTGTGACCGGATACTAGCTCCCGAAATTCACCTCCTTCGACGGATGAAGAACGTGAAACCGTATTGTTTTGCCCTTTCTGTTTTACTGGCCAAAGATTCATGATCTCATTATTGCATAAAGCTTTTTTAGCTGGCTCACCGCCTTCTAAAATGCCACATTTGACCCGCTAACTGATGAGTCACCAATGCCGGAGGAGTTGCCACTACTTGACGCGTCACCGATGCCTTATCATTGCCTGTTGTTTTTTGGGCTGGCTCACCGTCGGCTGGAATGCTCCCATCTGTTCCAGCTGCGATGCAATTTAAAGTTGCAGTTATTGTTCGCAGTACACCCAACCAACGACAGTTAAAGCTCCAAAAATCATGATAAAGTTATGGGAGAAAGGACAGGCGTGATAAAGTTAACGACAACTACTATGTGGACGGTTAAAGTGACAGTTTCTATGTTGACCGTTATATTGTTGACTACATTCTCGCCATTCATGACAGTCGAACGGTCACGTTGACGACCGTTATGAAGTCTGATTCATCATCTCTGTTAACGGTCGTGATCGGTCGTCCAATTAATCTTTAAATCATGTTTAACTACAGTTTTCGTGTCGTCATTTCTAACGGCATCTGACAAAATAGTTCTAACGACATCTAAGAATGAGGAAAACACCGTTAATTTTATAGGCTCGACCACTTTTACAGAATGGGAGTCTTTCATTCAAGCTGGGCATTCTATATTTTCAAATCAATGGCTTTCAATCCTTAATTAAATGGTAGGGGTGAGTACACCAAGAGATGTTTCACACCTTACTGATGATGATGGTCGTCACATTTAGCTCGTCAGTAAAAAACTAAAAATGCATACCGGTATGGTGAATCCTGGGAGAAAAATTCGATGGATTATATTATTTTGGAGTGAGCGAGCTCCAGATCTTCAGAAGTATGCTTAGGCCACTGTAAAGACTTTGCAGGTTTTGGCGACCGCCGTAGAAGGGTCGCCCAAATCAACATAATACTTTCCTAGAAATATTATTTTACCTGTGCTATTTTAAGAAGGTATCTTTCTTACCATCATTTCATCATGTAAATATTATTTTAATTGTGTTATACGTGATTATTTTGCTTTATCTCTCCTTGGTCTATTATTTTCATGTATGGTGAACCCAATCCATCTCTTAGGGTTCCTTTTTCGATGATATGTCTGCACTCTACAATTGTCAAAGCCTTCCTGGTATCATTATTGGGGATCTTAATGTCATTCTCAATCCGGGGGAAAATGGGATAACATGCCTACTATCTCCTCTCTTAGACAACCACAAACTTTTTGATTTTCCTCTCACTGGTTCCGAATTCACTTGGAATAATAAACGTAAAGACATGAATGAGATTGAGGCCAAGCTGGATCGCATCTTGGTGACCACTAATTGGGTAAACATGTTTTTTTTCTGCCACAGCCTGTACTATTCATACTTCCACCTCGGATCAACGTATTATTTCTCTGCAACTAGTTTCCAATATTTCTAATGGTCCAAAGCCTTTCAAACTTTTCCAAATGTGGACTAAAGATCACAGTGTAGGAAACTGGTCGATTCTTCCTAGGCTCCAAGGCGTCACCACAAAACTGATCAAAATTTCCATATCAAAACCAAAAAGTTGACCTATTGTTTGTCAAGGTGGAACCACAATGAGTTAAAAAATATTCAATTATACATTCAAGAGACCCTCCACTCAGAATGCTTTGGCTATCAACTCTCTGAAGGACCGACTTTTGAAGCTCTTGGTTTGAGAGTAACTTTTGTGGGAAAACAAGTCTGGTCGTTCCTAGCTCAATGAGGGAGATAAGAACACTAAGTTCTTTCATATCTCTATCCTGCTACGTCGGAAATGAAACCTCATTCATCGCCTGAAAGATGAATCCAATGTCTGGCAATCAACCCATGAGAATGTTGGTCAAGTTCTTAATAACTATGTTGAAAACATTTTCCAATCTTCAGGTCCTTCTCCTAATCCCAAAATTTTCTCTATGTTCTCCCCGATCATCTCTAGTGTTGACAATGAGGCTCTCCTCTCCATTCTTACTGATTCTGAGATTTAGAAAATTATTTTTGCTATGGGAAGTCATAAAGCGCAACTCCCTGATGGTTTTCATGCCTATTATTTCAATATTATGGGAAAATTATTTTTGCTATGGGAAGTCATAAACGACTCACCCCTTTCTTCCATCAAGCCCTCTTGGGGCATTCGGTAAGGGGATCCCCTATCACCATATCTTTTCATTGTGGTTACTGAAGCTTTATCCCGTATTCTCGCCCGAGCGGAAGAGGTAGGGCTCATCAAAGGCATCAAGATCAAACGACACTCTCATTCTCTTAGTCACCTACTGTATGAAGACAATCCCATGTTTTTTTTGCCAAGCATCTCTTGCTGAAGCTCACTTAGTTAAAGGTATTCTTTAACAATATTGTAAAACTTCGGGTTAAGGGGTTAATTTTAACAAATCCTCAGTCTACTACAATTCCAATGTTCATCTGATGTATGCGAAAATGATCAATAGGATTCTAGGATCAAAGTTTTACAACCCTAAGGACAAATATCTTGGATTGCCACTGCTCATGCCAAAGAAAAAATGCCATTGATTTCCAATTCATCATTGATAAAATCAATGTCAAACTCTCAAGCTAGGAATCCAAAGTGTTTTCTCAAGCGGGCAGGACACTTATGATCAAAGTTTCCCTTAACTCGATTCTGGTCTACAACATGCAAACTTTCTTTTTCCCACTTTGATCACGACCAAAATTGATGCTCTGGCTCGCAATTTCTGGTGGAACGAGATTGTTGAAAGCAAAACTAAGCACATGTGTACCTGAGACTGAATCACTAAGCCTTGACACCTGAGTGGCCTAAATATCCCTTCAATGAAGAATAAAAACTTGACCTTAATGACAAAAAGTATTTTGCAACCCATCTCTTCCCCCCATAGCACTCGGGTCATCCAACTCAAAGCACTTTATTTTAACAACAAAAGCCTATTCCAAATCTACAAACCTCCGTCCTTAGCTTCCTTTGCTTTGAGAGGCAATTTCACTGTGCTGGAGTGTTATCTCAAATGGCAAGTGTTGTTGGGAAACAATATCGATCTTTTGTGGGATTGTTGGGTTAAGTTAAGATTGATTCTGATAGATTGTTTGCTCAATCCCTTGGCCCAAAATTTGCCTTACAGAATTTCGGATTTATGAAACATTCCCACTAGTCAACACTCCCAATGGAATGATAACCTCATCAATTCCACCTTCCACGCCCCTGTGGCTAGTGACATTCAGGATATCCTAATCCGACGCTAAGATTGTCCTGACACTCTGATCTGGCTCCCAGATAAAAATAATAATCTTTACAGTCAAGAATGCTACCAATGTGTTCACTTTGGAGCAATCTGAATGTTCCACCTTTCTCCCTCATTCTCTCAGCACTGATGCTAAGAGATTTGTGGAGAATCAAGCCGCCTCATTCTGCCCTTTTTTTGTTATGAAAACTCAAGTCAAAATACACTCCCCACCATGACCAATTTGTCCCGTCTGCACTCACCTTTAGATGATTGCTATATTTTCTGCTATAGTCACATAGAAGATGTTACTCATTTGTTCTTCTGTCTAGTCATGCACCAACTCGGCCTTTTCTCACTCATCCCTATTGACTGGCCCAATGACAACTTTGGGGTGCCCAATACCTCCTTCTTCCTAAAGTTCATGTGGGATACAACGAAGACCCACCCCGAGTTTAAGGAGGAAATGCTCTATCATTTTATAGCTTTCATTCTAACCATCTGGTCGATTCGTAACAACTACATTTTCCAAAAGACCAAATTCAATGCTAAGAAGTTTAGAATGTCTTTTTGAGTACTTGGTCTACTTGGAAACACCAACGGTTTTCTACAAATTCCAAGCATAGAAGTCATTGGAGTGCCCTTACCTTTAAAGATGTTAACAATCCGATCTCTATTCAACATGTCCTTCAAACAGTTATTACTGACACTCGGATTAATTTTGTTTCCTCCTCGACATCTCCTATTAGCCCCCACACTGAGCTAGCCACTACCCGATAGCAATGATACGAGCCCAATCCATTCATCTAGATGTCACAGACTTAACCTTAGATCATATAGCTCAAACCTATTTCACATTCCTTGGTTCGAGACATGATATTGGTCAAATACGATGCTAGTTTTTTTGTCCAATCTCAACAAGGAGCGCTTAGAGTTTTTGCAGTCAGCATGCATGGTGAGGTACTAGCACGGGTTGCTTACCCGATCATAAGGAAGGTGATGGATAGTACACTGGCGGAGTGTTTTGCAGCTAAAACGACTCTTCTTCTTATTCAAGCTAAGCAGTGGAGAACATGATTTTGATGGGAGACTTAGGGACACTGCACTCTATTCTACATGATGATCAGTGACAACCTAGAACAACCTTGGACTGGGTGTGGTGACTACTCATTAGCAGCATACATAGACTGTTTTATCTTCAAAACTTTTGGTTTTGTAATTTTATTTGTAAAGACCTTAATTATGAGGCTCATAACCTTGCTGCTAGAGCAACCCAACAGTACTATACTTTTAATTAGTAATATATATTATATGCTTTTAACCAAAAAGAAAGAAAGAGGTAGAGTATGCAATCATAGTTTTGGTTTGATATTTCACTTGGATTAATGGAAAACAAGAAAATGCTTATTCACCATGTTTCTTCCAAACACATTATACAACCAAACACAATTCAAAAGCACATGGCCTGCTGAAATACTAATCCATTATGCAACCAATGATGTTTGCATCATTAGATAAAATTTAATGAAGATCACAGCCAATACAATAAAAAAAAGGGTAAATAATGTTCCTACCACTGACTTTTACTCTAAAATAAATAAAGAAATTCCTACACATTATAGTGCATGAATAGATTTTGGGAATTTATTTAGTCACATAGAAGTTATCTATAAGAACTGGCTATTAAGATTTGTACCCTTCATCGGTTGGTGTCATATGTGTTGTTAATAGAAATATTAGTCAAGTTTGCTTACAATTTACTAAACCTATGTTTGAAAAAAAAGCTAATAAGATCAAATTAATAAATGTGATTTCAAGTTTTATAACTATGCATTGCATGTTATTGATTAAGATTCTAGAAATAACTTATATGTTTATAACCTCTGCATAATGTTTAGAAATATTTTTTGTAATTCAAGTATTACCATCAACAGGATGAAGGATGAAATTGGGATGAGATTAATTAATTCCATAAAAAAAAAAAAAATCGGAATGGGACATGACGAGATCGAGATTGAATGCCCACCTCTAAGGGTGTGTTTGGTTGCATGGAATCTTATGCCATGGAAATTCATGAGGGGACCACTACATTTTAGGCTAAATTGAAAGTTCCATGAACATGGAAATCTCACTCCTTGGTCCCCAAGGCATGTGATTCCCATGTTCATGAGATTTTCATTCCCACCATTAATCACAAAATTAAATGGTGGATGTGGAGTGATTTATCAATTTAGCCTAAAATATAGTGATCCCTCGTAGATTCTCATGACATAGAATTCCATGCAACCAAGCACACCCTAAAATCCTAAAATTATACATTTTTTCTTTACATTAGCTAGGCCTTGTATTTCTCCATCTCTCTTTTGCTTCTGTAGAACGAACACTCAAAGAGAGATGTCGATCGCCGAAAACTACTTCATCCAAGGTAAATTACGCATTACATCGCAAACACAGATCTTGATAGTCTCTAATCTCCTCTTTCTTTCTTTGTAACACACAGAAAACGGAAGCGATTCCGAAACTAATTCGGAGGACGACGGATCTGACTACTACCAGCCAGTCTCCGCCATCGACGACACCGACAACGAAAACGAAGACGAACAACAACAACAACAACAACCAATCCAGAACAGTGATTCAAGACCTAATAGCCACAACAACGGATTCGTTCTAACTGAGCCAAGGGTCGACAGTCTCGATCTGAACGATGAAAACAACGACAATGAGGAAGAAGAAGAAGAAGAAAGGGAAAGAGAAGAGAGAGAAAGAGAAGCCGCGATGCGAACAGCGTTTAGAGAAGACGAGAATCGCCGCAACGCTCCGTTAGGTCAAGAAAACGCTGTGAGGATCATGGAAGCGATGCGTCAGATCTCGTTTGCTGGGTTCGAACCGGATTGGGCGAACCGGGTACCCGAGGATAGGTGGGTTCATCAGCTTACAACCTTGAGGCAAAACCCTACTACTTCAAGTACTACTTCTTCTACTCCCAATTGATTGTTTTTTTTAAGTAGAATCGGATTCATGGAAATGGTTTCAATATCTTCACCGATTACAAATCTATTTTAGGCTTTAGCTGCGTCTTTTTGTCAAGGGGTTATTTGAATCATGATCTATGATTTCTTCCAACCTTTTTGCACCAATGTAATATATATTTCATCTCCACTAATAGCATCGAAAATGATCTTTTATTTCGCAAGCCATTTATGAAAATCGTTTGAGAAAATAATGTTTTATTAACAATTTTCATTTACAAAACGTAGTCTGGTTAGATTATTAGTTGCAATTCGTGTTTTCAATTTGAAAAAAAAAATTGAAGACAGAGACCATTCAATACATTAACTAGAATAAGCGAAAACCCTATTAGTTTGCAAAATAAAACACTATATACATAATTAAGTTGGCAAAAAAAATAAAAAAATAAAAAAACTATAAGGATCAGGTTCCAGTCACCAGGTTTTGAAAATTTCTTCTCCTTCATTTCTACTGTGTGTATATTTCCTTTGAACAAATTAATGTATCAACCAACAAATGTAATTTTACCTTAAAACAAACAAGATCGCACAGCAGTACAATCTATATATTTCAACGGCAAAGAGAAGTTCTAATTATATAGTTCATTGGTGAAAGAAAATTAGTTGATTGGATTGCCAAAATGGTACTTACACCAACAGAGTTTAACTTCACTCCTAATTGGGGTTGCAAAATTTCGGTCAAAATCATGTAATTCAAGTCTGTCATCGATGATGGAGCTATCGATAATGGTGAGATATTAAACAATCACTCAATCCTATCAATACATGTTGCATAGACTAACCTTAGCATGTAAAAAGCTTCAGCGCAGTTCCTAGCGGACTCACGTAAAAGCTTAACTGTATATGTGGCATAGATGCTCAGACCAAAAAAAGGCAGCTCCAGAGGGCACGGGTCTTCGACCTTGGTCCAAGACAATAAGGCTTGAATAACAAATCCCAAAGTTTTCACAGACTCGAGATTCACTCGCACGAAATCAACTCTAGTCCAATCAAGCATTGAGTCCTCAATAGAGCCAAGTGTCGAAGAGCTCCAATCATGCACAAGTAAGATCTTATGTGAGATCTCCTCCCTCCATCATGCCCTTGACTGCAAAGACAGTTGGGGAGGGAACGCTCACTATAAGAGTCGGTGGAAGGAAAGAGAAAGGTACGCAAGTTATACACACTGTAACTTTACATACAGTCTTCACTCTTTCTCAAACAGGTATCTGACTTAAGCATTGAAGTGTCTTTGGCTAACACCACAGTGATCCTGGGCCTAACTGTTGTTCTTTTTGTAGGTTAAATATATATAATCGGGATCGACAAGGACAGAACTGAATGCATCAGTTTGCTACTGTCCGTGGGGAAGACGACAATGAGTTTTCCTTAAAACGAACTTATAGAGTTCTTTCTAAGTTGTACAAAGCATCGAAAAGTGGTCACCAGCACCAGATCTTGAACCAAGCTAGACGAAGTTCTAGCTGGTGAAGTCCAACCACATAGCCGAATCGATCTGATCAAGGAGGCTGAACGACCACACGACCTAGCCGTGGAGGTGATCGCGGCTGCCCCTGACATGAGTCTGATCCTACTCCACCTAGACCATTTGATGGGGTGGTGGAAAGGATGACTGAGAACAATATCAGCGGTATGAGGCCAATCGAGATCTTGGAGGACCTTAGATCCAAGAACACACCCAGGAAGACGAAAACCCACTGCAGAATAACAGAGAGCCTACCGAGAAGGAGGCCCAGGAGAGGGTTACGAGAACCACATCCCGTAAATTAACAGGGCCATGGTCGAAGACTCACTTTGACTAGGGGCGCTGAACCTAATGTCCTATATGATCTCATAGTCCCTCCATTATCGGAGGAGATCGTGAGTGCCCCTCTTCCTAAGAAGTTCGTCCTACCCAAGTTCTAATTCTATGACGGAACATCAGATCCGTATGACCACTTGTGCCATTACTGCCACATGATGACGCTTAAGGAAAGTTCAAAGGCCATTCTGTGTCGAACATTTCCTACTAGTCGGGAGATGGTTGCATTGACATGGTTCCACAGTCTCCAGCTCAGATCCATCAGATCATTTTAGGAACTGACAAAAACGTTCATCACCAAATTCATCGAAAGCCAACGGATAAGGAAGATGCCCCACTATTTGCCGAGCCTCATACAAAAGCAAGGTGAGACCCTCGGGGAGTACATCACTCATTTCAACAACGAGTTCGCCTTGATCGATGGGTGAAGCGACGACACATCAATCACTACTTTCACTTCAGGCCTCCGAGGATGTGAATTTTACAACTACCTCACCTTGCCGATAGGATTGTTGAGGAATGCCCGAAAGTACATCACCTTGAAAAAAATGTTGGCTGCCAAGAAAGGAGGAAGCAAGTCAAAACACTCTACCAAAGCTAAGGACAGGAACGAGAAAGGGGACAAATCCAAACGAAAACAGGGTGAGAACTAGGACGGGCTCGGCCAAGCAAAGTTGTTCTAGCCCAGTGGCTCCAGGTACCCCTACTGACATCAAGTGGCTATCAAAACTTGAAGGATGTCCTTCAAAGCGTGACAAGAGTAAACACTGCTCTTATCACAATGATGTGGGCCACGACACCAAAGATTGCAGGAGTCTCAAAGATGTGATTCATAGAATGGGACATGAAGGTTATTCGCTTCCCACACAATGATACCCTAGTCATCTCATTAGGGATAACAAACTGGGAAGTGAGAAGATCATTAAAGGACACGAGCAACTCCATCAATATATTGTTCATGAAAATGCAACTGACCTGAGGAGAGCTGGCACCTTCAAATCAAGCCATGTTTGGTTTCAACGGAGAGAGTTGCTACCCGATTGGTAAAATCATACTACCAGTAGTCTAGGGCAACCAGACCTAGAGAAAATTCTGATGATGGAGTTCTCAGTAATGGACGCCCACTCCGAGTACAATGTAATCTTGGGACGACCTTGGTTTCACCACATGGAGACGGTCGTCTCCACCCAACACAATGCCTCAAGTACCCATCTGTCGACGAGGTAGGAACAAGCAGAGGAGATCAAAATATCACTCTAGAATATCACTATGCCTCGACCAGGCGGTCAGATAGTGGAGCACAGATGCTCGAACAACAGGATCTGAATGAGGAAATCCCGAATCCAGATAGAGATGACCTACCTCCACCTTCGGACCTCGAACCTCGAACCTCCATCTAGCCCTTGGGGAAAGCCGAATGTTGGGCAACCAGAGGAAGAAGTCGTGACAGTATACTTGGACAACCCAACTAACACAAAACAATTCAAATAGGCTTTAACCTCGACAAAGCCCTGGCAAATCAGCTAGACGAGCTCTTAAAAGAGAATCAAGACATCTTCGCCTGGACAATGAAAGACATGGTGGAGATCGATTCCACAATTATCACGCACAAACTAGCAATCAATCCTGACTTGAAGCCAGTTCGACAGAAGAAGAAGAAAAAAAGGCCAGTGAGCACAACCAAGCCATCAATGAAGAAGTGTAAAGACTTCTAAAATCTGGCATGATAAGGGTGTTTTGTTACCCGGAAGGCCTGGCGAACACGGTCCTGGTTAAAAAGAACGGAAGTGGATGGTCTGCGTGGACTATATCGACCTCAACAATGCTTGCCCAAAAGACAAACTCCCGAATAGACCGATCATGGATGCGACATTTGGGCACAACCAACTCATGCCCGTGCCATGGCCCGCTAGATTGCCTAAATCCTCATCGAAGTAATTTTCATTTCCTATTTTGCTCCGGGACCATTTTTGACCAAAAAGAAGTGTGCAACTCACGTGAGGAGCACACTTATGTTAAAACTTTTGTCAATATATTCCTAGAGTATGTGTTTCAGATTATCACCAACATCAAATGTAACTAGAGTACCAGTCGTGCCGACAGCACAACCATACATTTTCCACAGTGTGTACCCATGCCTTTGACACTCCTCAAGCAAGTCACTAAATTATCAAATACAAAAGCAAATTATGGGTCACCATTCAAAAAATAAAATCAAACCACTTGTCACATGGTTTACAAAACATACCTCAACATAAGATATTTTCAAGTAATATTATGAGGAACTTTCTTAATTTTCCATTTAACAGTTTGTTTTTACCACTCTCTCTTTACTTCGATTTATATAGATAAAATTTTTCGGTTGCTTGCACTATTTCATAGGGTGTAAAATCTTTGCTTCATGAGAATTTCACTAAATTTGTTTTTTTTTTTACTATTTATTTGTTTAATAAAAAGACGACACTTTAGTTTATCCTCACTGCTACACTTGACAAAAATCTACACACTGCAAATGATTTGGTTCATAGCTCAATGAAAATGCAACAAATTGTTAGCAAAAACACATTTTGAGCCTTTGGGCCAATTCAAGTATTAAAAGTCCACTCTAACTCCTGAGCTAAAATGTCCAAAAAGAAGCCTGCATGTTCAAGTAAATATTTATTTTGTAAAGCCCACAATGGTGGTGAGAATTTTTAAAGTTCTATAGGGGCAGTTTGGGAATATTATAACTTGGTGTTTCACTTTATTATTTTTTATTGTCTCATGTTTGTTCGTTTGATAACAAAAAAAAGAAAAGAAGGTAAAAGGTTTGAAGGGATGTGTTGGGTTGAAAGGTCTTTATGGGTAGAAAACACAACATCCGACGTGGGTTTCACGCGAGGGTAAGGTTCACTATTCCTCCAGTGAATATTCGTTATGAAAGAGACAAGGGTGTAGACGTGCACTATGTGCGTGTATATTAAGTATTTTTTATTTTAAAAATGAAATATTAAGTAGATTAAAGTTAAAATTTTAGGAGTAAAATATTATAACCAAATATTACAATCTCATTATTGTAAAGGTCTATTTATAATTTACATAGAATTGACGGGCTTGGTAAATTATAATTATGGACTCATGTATAATTATTCAATGTTTGAGAGATATTGATTTTAAATGTAAAAAATATTAAATGTGGAGTGCAAAATGGAGAACCAAAAGTTATATGGAAGGGACCTATTTGTAGTTTAGAGATAATTGCGAGATTTCAAATAAATTTTGTTATAGGCTTATGTATAACAATAAATGTTTAGAGGAATTGATTTTGATTGTAAATAATTTAAATTTAGAGGAATAAAATGGTAAATATGTATAATAGTATTTTTCATTTAAAAGACATAACTACCCATTGTCATTATTTACCTCCCTATTTATTTTGTTTGCAAATATTTAGAAAGTGAAAGTGCATTATTGAAACCTGAAAATCAGGTTGAGACATCCATACTATTCATCTAATGTTGCAGGCGTTATATATAGTACAGATTTGAAGTGTCATGGTGTCCTTGGCCCCTCATAATAGATCTTGTTCTATTTATCAATCCATCCTAAAAATACTGAAACTGAGCATCAATTATCTATGACGGACAATTCCATAGCAAAGATCCCCACATGATAGCCTACTGTGGGAAGGTACTCCGCGCAATAAGTGAGTTCAAGAAATGTGAACTTTTACAATGCCCCCAAGATGACAATAAAAGAGCTGATTCACTGGCCAAGGAAGCCCTAGCCTCCACAGAAGACTCGAACGATCTCATCAAATATCAAGAGCAATCAAGCCTTGACGAAGAAGAACCCAACGATGTTTGCGCCACAAGTACAAAGATCAACAACTAGACTCCTGCTCCGATGCCTGTCCCCTTCCAAGGCAAATCAGGTTCTAAGAATGATCCACGATGGGATATGTGGAAATCATCCGGGTGGGATAACCCTTGTCCACAATGCAATGAGACGCCAAAGATATTTTTTGTAAATGCAACAAATGTTAGAAGTTCACACCATACACGCAATGCCTGCCCAACAATTAACACCGATGACTAGTTCGTGACCATTTGCACAATGGGGGATGGACATCGTCGGACCACTCCTAGCATCAACTGGTAAAAGTTTCTTCTTGTGGCGGTCGACTACTTCACCAAATGGGTTGAAGAAGAGCCCCTATCCAAGATAGGGCAAATCCAAATAGAGAAGTTCATATGGGCAACCATCGTCTGCAGGTTTGGCATCCTCAGAGTATTGGTCAACGATAACAGAACTCAATTCGAAGGTAGCAATGTTAAAAATCTTTGTGAAATTCTGAACATTAGTCACCATTTCTCCTCGCCAAGGCATCCACAAGTCAACGGCCAAGCGGAAGTTACTAATCGAACGATCTTGGAAACAATCAAAAGAAAGCTTGACGCAACCAAGGGAAAATGGGTTTCAGAGCTACCAGGAATAACCTGGACATATCGGACAACCAAAAGAATCCCGACCGGATAAACACCTTTCGCCCTAGCATATGGGTCAGAAGCCATGGTTCCAGTGAAACTCGAAGTGCCTACCAACCAAATAGAAGAGTTCAGGGCAGATGATAACAACAAAGCCTTGTGTGTTGTACTGAACCTCCTTGAGAAAAAGCGGGATCAAGCTTCCGCCAAAATAGTTGCCTACCAGCAACGAATAACACAATACTACAACAAAAAGGTTAAGCCACGTAAATTTAGAGTAGGAGACTGGGTACTCATAAAAACCCAGCAAAACACCAAAAAAAACAGTTGCAGGATAGCTGAACTCAAGTTGGGAAGGGCCCTACAGAGTGACCAAGGTCAACAAGCTGGGTATATATTGGTAGAATGACGTGAACGATGATAGACTTAAACGTCCGTGGAATATAGAGCACCTAAAAAAATATTATCAATAAAAATATTTGCTTTTACTAAACTTCCACTACTGTTCGCTACAACCAACGCAACGTCCAACTATCCCACCGTGACCAGATCCAAAAGATCCATCTCGACTCCTAGTCTGCTGCGCGCGGATGACAATGGCCTAGGAAGTGGGAGTCTAGTTAGCGCTCTCACGCCTGATGATGACGACTTACAAAGGAAACATTGTTCTTTTATAGACAATGACCGCCAAACCTGGCCTGTTAAGCTTCACTACACCACAATTGGCTATTAATAGCATTTGACTATAGCGTTTTTAATACTTGTGCTATGATAAGACCAGTTTTAATAACATTCCATTATTAAAAATCTATGGAATAACATAGCGGGAGATCAAAAAAATGACACTGCTAAATTTTGCTCAAAATTTTTAGAAAACCGCTCTTCTCTTTTCACTAAAAGCAAAAAAATAAAATGAACATGACTCCCTCTCACTCCCTCCTTCCCTCCCTCTTGCTCATGTTGTTCTCTCTATCTCTCACTCTGTCTATCCATCTCTCTGTCTTCTTTTCCACTCTCTCCATTTTGTCTAGTGTTTCCTCTCTGTCTATCTGCTTCTTCCATTTCCCAATTGATTTGGAGCTAGGGTTATTAAAAGTCCCCAATTTTATTTGACTTAAGAATACGAACGAGAGAGATCTAGTGTGAGAGAGATTGAGAGACAGAGATCGGGGGAGTGACAGATCCACAGACCAATTAAAGAGTTTTCATCTCCTTTTTGTTCTTCTTCTTCCACGCAAACAACAATCTCTACAACCTTCTCTTCACGTCGCCAGCCACAAGTCCATATCGCAGCCACCAACAGATCCATCATGCTCTGCTCTCCTCCATCTCATCTTCAGGTAATCTCTGTAATTCCTTCTTCATTTTGACTTTCCTCCCTCTACACAATTAAGCAAATCCCCCTAAAAGTTAATTGTCATTCTTAAATCTCAAATGTTTGCTCAAGAAATTGTCCATAGATCAGCAAACCAAGTGTTCATAATGAAAACGGCTAGGAGAAGTTAAATCATGTTCTTCTTCATAGACCAACAAACATGTTTAAAGGTTAACTGTCATTCTTAAATCTCAATTGTTTGTTCAAGAAATTTGATTTATCAAAAAAAATGTTAAAAATTTCTAACTCTTTTAAGATATTTTCATTATTCAAGGCATTTGCTTGGGGAAGATCTTGGGCCACTTAATGTAAAAGAGTTGCAAAATCTGGAGAAACAACTTGAAGGTGCTTTACACAAGCCACGCAAGGTACTTGAAATATTAACAAGTTTGCTGACTGTGCCATACTAATTAGTTTTACATTAGTTGGCTTGGTTGAAGAGAATTAATTATTATTTACTATTCTCATGCACAATTTTATAGAATTCCAGTGTTCTGTGGGTCGTCGATTTTACGGTGTTTATCCTATATAGATAGTGCGAATCAGTTACAGCAAGAGTTGATGATTATTTTCCTGTTTGTGGCAAAACATATTTTCACTTCTTTGAGATCCATTTACATTTGTTTTGTTGATCAGAAATATGTTCCTTAGTTTCTTCACCTATTGCTATATTCGATGGAATAATCTGTGAAGTTGAGTATGTTCTTATTGTGTTCCTGTTATATCATTGCAGCATGTATACTGTCACTTCAAGATGGTATGTATTTGAAATCTTTTTCTTCTATTATTGTAATTTTGGCACTATCTTAATATGGACAATTGATTTTGACTCTATACTCAATTTTACTACCCATGCTTTACTTTAACAAAAGATAAATTTGTTTTCTCTGTTTTCTAGTATCAATACTTGAAGTTTTGTTCTATCATCTATCAGCCCTCTACATTATGGTTTCCTCATATATTACTCCATGAGGGAAGTAAGTTCCTCTAAGCTTGAATGATAATTTAGAGAAACCTGGGCTCGTGGTTCATCATATATATTTTCCTTCAATCTATTAAGTATTGTTAACTGTCAGGAAACCAATTGAATGTCTTTGGGAATGCAGGTGCTTCATCACTTGTCTAATTGCCTTGTTGTTTCCAAATGTTGGGCAACACGTTATAACCTATCTGAACTTGTTAAGAAATAAACATAAAAAATGTTCCCGGACTCTGGAGCAAGAACATCTCTAAGACTCTTTATTAAAGGTAACTCTCCTCCTTCACAGAGGCAACATACCCCTCCAATTGTTGAGTTCTATTGGTTCGACCCTTATCTTGGGTAGTTCGTGTTGTATCTTAAGTGGTTGCTTGAATGCACTGCTACTAGACCCATTACATTAGTTCATTCAATATAGAAATAATATGGAGCCATGATGGCAATTTAAACTTTAGATTGGATATGTGCTCTTTGAGTTTGGTAGGATTGGTGCTCTAATTTTTTCTTGTTTTGCTCCTATTGATGTCTATGGGTATGTTTTATGCAATGGTTACATACTCAACTCTTTTTTTTTGTAGGAATAAAGAATCCTGCTAGGGATTACAACATTCCAGGATCAACAGAGAGTATGGTCTTCACAACCATTAGAGCTAGTGCAAGCTTGGTCTTTGCATATAATATGGCCATGCTTCAAGAATACAGGTGAGCAAAGCAAATAATCAAAGGAATTAAGTTACATGCTACATATATTCAAGAATTTAAGGTGATAGACTTGAAGGAGGTATGCCAAAGATGTAGTTGTTTTGGTGTTATCTAAACTTGATGAACGAGGCAACGTAAAATCTAGGATTTCATATTAAGTAAAACTTGAGTTGGTTGCTAGATTTAAGGATATCCCTTTGTTATGGTTCTTCCTATTTTTCTGTTGTTAGTGCTGTAACAGGCCACAGTGAAACAACCCATTGTTAAGAACATGCAAAGCTCTTTAACCACTACACCACATATCATCATTAATAACATTTGCCAATAGCATATTTTACAATTTTTCTATGAAAAGTAAAATTTTAATCTTTAAAAATAAAAATAAAACGCTATCTAATTTGGCGCCCCAAAAATTATTTCTAACTCGACCTTATCTCCTTCTCCCCCAAAGTTCAGTCTAAACCTAAACAGAAGACTTCGATATGCCCTATCCCTGTGCTAGCTCTCCCCTGCAAAGCTTTCCCCTGTCCTGCTCGCCTCTTCTCCACTTCTTCTTCACATCTTTAGTTATTTTCTTCTTCACATCTTCTTTACTTCTTCACTTCTTCAGTTTTTTTCTTCTTCTTCACATCATCACATCTTATTCACTATCACTTCTTCAGTTCTTCTCCTTCTTCACATCTTTAGGTCTTCTTCACTTCTTTTGTTGTTCTTCTTCTTCTTCTTCACATCTTCTCCAAATCTTCTTCACATTCTGGTCCCTCTCGTTTCAAGAGAACGATCAAATCTTCTAATCTATCGGTCAGGAGGTGTTCTCAATAGATTTGCTAATTGATCAGATCGTGTTGCTGAGGAACTTCATTTTATGAGTTGAGAATTTGGCTATCTATATCTCTGTTGTTTGTAGTAGGACAAGTTCTATGTATCTATGAAGTTATTTTTTCTGGTTAAATGAATGTTTCTCCATATGTCCCCTGTCACTTAGTTACTTAATTCAGTGGTTGCATTGGACTATGCATTCTTAACTATTTAGATCATCTATGAATCTTGTCATGACTTGAGCATCTTCAAAATAGGTTGATCTCTTTCTAGATCATCTCTTGTTGATCACTAGGTGTTTGATGAAATGTTTAAGTTGTATACTAGATTGTACAAAAGACTTATGTACTTTTAATGATGTTAAATAATATTTCTGTTTTCTTTTTATTAGTTTTGCGTATAGTTTGCAATGGCACTCAGATACTGTAGTAATTAAGTTTGTTATTGAGTTCTTGTTTGTTCAAGATCTAAGTGCTCATCTATTTGAACTCTGACATGTTCATCTTATAATTGCAGTGAGATGGGTTCCCATTTTTCACCTTGTGGGAGATTTTTAGAAGCTTGCTTTGCATGTACGCTTCCTCATATGGAAGCTGATCATGGTTTGTAGTCACAGTTACACAATGATGTCCCTGGAGCTGCAACATTCCCAACACAACACCCAATTTCAGCTCACCAAGTTATGTACGAGCTTTGCATATATTCCCTCGAGGAGTCAACGTATGTTTCTTTCTCTAACTTCTTGAACGATATATAACATAATTTTGAATCTCTATTTTTATCACCATAAGGCGCATAACAAGTTGATGTTTTGTTGGTGTACAACTTAGGTCAGGTGCTTGCATCACGGGCAATCAGAGCTGCTCACTGTTTGACTTCAATTCAGGTGATATGCTTTTTTTTTATGTAAAAGTTCATCCTATAATTTTTTTTGATTGATTAGGCAAAACATTGGAGAAGGCACAAAATGAAAATAGAGTAAGTTGAGAGAACCTCCCCGCCCCCTATCTCATTATGATTATTGTTATTGTTATTGTTGTGGGGGTTTGGGTTGGATTCTTCTTGCTACTGGAGATATATTAGAGAGGAGTATGGAAGTTGATGAGGAATTTGTAAGGTTTGTTTTGTCGATGGAATCATTCTAGCTCAACAAAGCAACCCCTTTTCATGTGAATCATTTTTGCTAATTAAGTACTAAGTAGGAATATGGTATATTTTCATTATTGTTGTACTTTTGTACAATAACATAGTCTTTTGTATTAACCATGCTAACTGTCATGTATTACAGTGAGAAATTGGATCAAGATGTCTTGGAATTTCTACTATGGAACTTACTGAAAGCATTTGAATTAAAGAGACAATGATAAAAAATGGGAGTGTGATAGGGACTTTGGGCTCATGCCTCCTCTAGGCAACCATAAGTAGACATCCCAAAATCAGGTATTGTTCGTATGGGATCTTCATTTAAAAAAATTTAGTGTTCTGCGCTAGTGTTCCAAGTTTTTATTTGATATCCTATGGATATTGTAGGGCATAAGTTGGGTTAACCTATGATCTTAAACGCATGTTAATTTGTAGATTTACAATGTGAATTGTAAAAATGATGGATGTAAAAAATTATGTTTAACCAAAAGTAATGTGATCTGCAGATACGTTGTCGAAGAAAAGGGTATGTCTTTCAGTTTTTTTCTTACTATGTATTCTTTATTCGACTCGTAGATTTGATTTTTGATATTTCTCTAAATTCACTTCCATGCATGAGATGCTGACAACCAAGTTTATAGTAGGAGAACAATGCATTTTGCAGCTGTAGACTGGAGAATGGAGAATGGAGATGGTCTAAAGGGAGCTTTCAAACAAATATATAAGAACAAAAGCAGATAACACTATAAGATTTAACTAGAATAAAGGCCTATCACCGTCAAAATTCATGAGTTGTGAGTATTTCCCTCGCGTCGATCATATGCACTAGCTGATTGACAGCTTATGCAAGTTCGTTGTTAGGCTACCTATTAGGGATGGTTTTTGGGTTTCTGGCACAAAAACTCTGCTTTTGTAGTACCTACCATTGGGTTTCTGGGAGGAGGTGGCTTAGGGAATTTTTTTTTTTGGACAACAGGCTTTTGATAGATGTGTTGAGCATTTTGTTCCAAGGAAATGTTGCAATCTAATAAACCCAAGGATAAAATCAACTTCTGTTGGCCACCTATATTTTTTTCGTTCATGTTGCTCATTTAAATTATAAAAGTAGGAAATCTCGTACAAGCCCACTTCTTAAATCTAAATATAAGAATTTACTTGTTATCTTTTGTTTGCTAGTTTTTATGCTTTTATTTAAATTTCTTTCACCACTGCTATCTTTCATGGTCACATGGTATGGTTTATTAGTTTGGGTCTTATGGTTATTTGCGTCTGTTCTAACTAACACTACTAGTGTACCTTATGTTCTTTGTCTTATTTTTCCTTGTATCAATGTTTTGCAGGCACTGGACAAATCCAAGTATGAGCAATCACTTGATTTGTGAGGCGTTTCACTGCTATAGTAGAAAAGGAATTGGAATTGGCAGAGCATGTGGGCACAAAGAGCTGTATTGAGTCTGAACTACAGAAGCACCTACCTAGAATCTCCACAGTTCCATCTTCCGGTATGACATTTTTATTTTTTGTAAATATCACGACCCGATCCACATGAAACAATATTGTCCGCTCTGGGCCCAACCGGCCCGCACGACTTTAAAACACGTTGTGTCATGTAGATCCAAACTCGTACATATATAACACATCTCCATTCCTCACCCAGGCGATGTGGGACTATAACACAGAGGTAGCCAGCCAGCCTCTGAGCCCGCCCTCACTTGGTAGCCTGCCAGCCTCCTGAGCCCGCCCACACATGGAGCCGCCAGCCTCAGAGCCCGCCCACACAAGGTATCCCGTCAGCCTTAGAGCTCGCCCACTCAGGTATTACAGTAAATATGAAAAAAAAAACATGACCTAAAAATTAACATACCATTGATTTCTTATTATTTGTATACCTTTTAGGACATGACAAGTGTTACGGGAAGAACATAAATGAAAGAAATAAGGGCAAGAAAGGTTAATGATCTCTGCAAATGCCATAGATACTATGTTTCATGTCTGAAGTCCTTGGATTTGGCTTCGAAGAAAGATGCTCCTAACGCCATGCAAGTTCAAGGTTAGACTCAGACTCAAGATTAATGGACTGAAAGTGGACTGTTCATGCACATCTTGTTATTTCTTTTCTCTCGAGATTCAGGTTCAAAGAAAGTGGACTGTTTCTACAATCACCACAGTGCGAAGTATGAGATTGCCTAACAACTTTTTGTCAAATTCATGTAATGGCGGGAGTGAAGAGATCAATTTTCATTGAGATATAGTGTAGTACTTTTGAGACAAATGTTGTCATTGAAATAATATTTTTATTGTATTGTATTCAAATCGTGATGGTAGTTCGTATGTTTATGAGATGATTAATATCTATTTTTGGATCATTTGGATGTTTTACATATAATATATGCAATATTATCTTCTATGGTTAAAGAAATCAATGTTATAAAAAGTCATTTGATAGTACTTGATGAGTGCTATAGAAAAAAAGGGAGTTGAGAAACGTCATAGAAACTAATACAATAACATTTGTTAAATGCTACGCGAGAGAAGACAATAGCGTTTCAGAAATGCTATTGGTAACTAGACAATAACATTTCTTAAGCGTTGTCACAAGCTAAACAATAGCACTTTTTACACGCTATTGGTGAAATTTTTGAAGCTGGTCCATAAGAAAGGGTTGTGTATTAGCTTACAACTTACACTGTCAATTTCGACATGTTTCCATCGGGTTTTCAGAAGGATCCAAAATGGAGGATTTGCATCAACATTTCTACTGCTTTCAATTCCTCAAGAACAATTATGTCTTCGTTACTCTCTCATGATGGGTAAGCTAGATCTTCCATTTTATCAACATTTCTCAATCTGGGGTCGAGCATTTATGTTGTTTGGTTAATAATTTCGATATGTGTATCTTCAATTTCATTTGTTTTGTTGAGTTTTAGATCTGGGTGTATTTAATTTGCTCGTAATTCGATCATTTAAGCTTGTTTTCATCCTGGAGTTTGGACATTATTGGCTAATATGTGTTTAAGATGTTAGATCTGTAATGGGTGTTCAATGTTTTGATAATTAATTGGTCGATTTTAGGTTAATTGGTAGGAAATGATCATGTTTTTTAGTGTTTTGTAGTTTGTAAAATGTTTGATCTGTTGTTTCTGACATTTTGTGTATCAGCAAGTTTTTAACTCTTTACAATATTGGTTTAGGGGAATGGAATAAGAAATCTTATTTGCTCTTGTGTGGCTGGAATCAACATTTTGTTGTTATTGTTTGTAAATAACCTATCAGAGTCAGTAATCTTCCTCTAATCCTTTGTAGGTTGAACAAATATATACCATAGTTAAGAGGGAAGAACCTCCTACCTAACACTTTGAGTCTGGAAGGAGACCTTCTATGTTCTCTGGCAACAACGCATAAGCTTTCAGCTTTCTGTTTCTTCTTCTATTATATTTGTTAGGTTCATTTAGAAAACTTTTGGTTCTGAAATTTTGTTGTCAATGTTTCCGATGTCAAATTGTTCTTTAGGTTTATTATGTTCAATTAATATGTTGTTGGAAACTATACTCATGCAATTTGCAAACATTTGTGTTCATAATTATTCAAATTCTTCATTTATGTTATTTTACTTAGATTGTTTGGAACAATTTTTTTTTATGTCTGTTCATCATTAGGCCCTTTTTTGAATGTCTATTAATCATTAGGCCCTCTTTTCTTTTTTGTTGAACAGTTGATTGAGTAGCTTCAAAGGCCACATAGGAAGATGTAGTATTCATTATCTGCAACTCTGGACATTAAATGAGGATGATTGATGATCTATGTGGTCAAGATGGGAATTTACAAGTTAGAACATGCCCTACCTCCCCGAAATTACTCAAAAAAAAAACGAAAGCACAATCATTGCTAAGACTTTGAGAGTCAATAATACAACGCGTGGGCAACCACCAAGCAAACAAAATCCGTGCATTAAACGCGCTAAAAGTTGCTTCTGTTATAAAAGCTTTCACAACACCTTTTATCATTTTATTGATTAGTTTGAGCTCTCCTTGCAGATTCATGGCGAACGAGTCATCTTATTCGACAAATGTGTTGACTCTCAAAGCCATTAGAGAGTCTTTGATTCAACAAGAAGACAAAATTGTGTTTAGTCTGATTGAGAGGGCGAAATACCCACTTAATTCTGCAGCTTATGATGAGTCTTCTCAATGCATTCCTGGTTTTTGTGGATCATTTGTTGAATTTTTTGTCAAGGAAATTGAATCACTTCATGCCAAGGTGAGTGCTTTATTTTTGTTTTCTGAGTTCTACTTGTTTGATGGAATTCAAGATACCTTTGTTATATTCTTCATGTATTTTCTGTGGCAGTGAAAATTCTATATAGTTGTGTACTATTTAGTGGGTTGAAGTTGCTTGAGGTTTTCTTGGTCTTGTTTATGGTACACTGTATGTCTTGTTTATTGGTTTTATTCAAGTAGGATTTTGCTTTGGTTAAGAATAATATATTCCTATCTTTCTTTTCCTTTTGTTTTTGTTCTATTTGGCCCTTTTTTGGGTCAGATTCCAATTTGAAAATAGTGAACTGGTTTTGTGGGAATAGTAATGCTTAAGTGTGAATGATACAAAATACAGCCATTAAGGTAACTGACATTCTTGTATGAATGTTAGGTATCAACTACCTAGGAGCCTTTTAAAGGATGTTTAACATTATCATATTGTCGTACTTGGCTTCTGCGCATCATGATTCTCTTAGTTTACGCCATAATCGGTCGTGGTTAGTCTGGATGTTCGTGGTCATCTGGTCTCTATACTTGATAAACCTTTGTCGGATTTGGTTGGTAATATTTCTTAACATGTAACACACAAACTCAGTTGTAACCATGATCAACTTATTGAAGGAAGTACTTTGGAGGTTGATTGGAAAGAACAACATGCTTTCAAGTAATTCTAATATAGCTCCATATGCACATTGATTATTGACAAACCAAGAGCAACAATTGTGAAATGGAGTTCTAAACACATAGAAAAGTAGCAGGTCTAAATCTAATGGTCTAGAAAGTTTATTTATCTTACATATGTAATGTTTAAGTGAATCTATCATCTAATCCAGGGTATATTACAGGTAGGTAGATATAAAAGCCCAGAAGAGCATCCTTTCTTCCCAGATGATTTACCACCCCAGTTGTCACCTCCTCACAACTACCCAAAGGTATGTTTTCTATCGATTCCCATATCACCTTTGAAGCAAACCTTTATCTGAAAGGAGCCTCTTCTTCCCAATAATCCTTGTCTGCATGTGCTGCATCCTGCAGCAAATTCTATCAACATAAAGAAGACCATATGGGATATGTATTTCAAGCAATTGCTTCCATTGTTTGCTGCCAAGGGAGATGATGGTAATTATAGATCTAGTGCAGAGTGTGATCTCAAGTGTTTGCAGGTAAAATGCAAAAAATTTAGTTTCGAGGCTTAGTAATTGTATGCATGGAGTTTTTTACTAACTTTGAAAGAGGTAAATCAATGTTTTTGCCAGGCCCTCTCTAGAAGGATTCACTATGGCAACTTTGTAGCAGAGGTCAAATTTCGTGATGACCCAGACAACTATAGCCCTGCTATTCGTGCTCAGGTATGAGAAATACAAATTTAAACTCTGACTATCAGATGGTCTAGGAACTGATTGAGTGGTTGTGGTTGTGGTTGTTTATTGCTTCTTTCAGGATAGAGATGCTCTTATGAAATTGTTGACATTTGAAACTGTTGAAGAGATGGTGAAGAAAAGTGTTGAGAAGAAAGCCATGGTGTTTGGACAACAAGTAGACCTTGATGACAATGCAAACAAAGGAAACTACAAAGTTGACCCAGCCATAGTTTCTCGGCTATATGCATAATGGGTGATGCCTCTTACCAAGCTTGTAGAAGTTGAGTATCTCCTCTGTCGCCATGACTGATGTCTCTCTCAGATCCAACTATGAGAAACTATACTCGCATGGTAGTATTGTCTTGCTTAGTTATGCTATGAAATAACTCCATGGAAACTTGCTCTCTCCCATCTTATCAAATAAATTGAGATAAAAGTACTAATCTTTTCTGATCTTATTCATGTATGCATCAGTTTAATCGTATATACTCGCACATGTCATTTGGGAAGAAGTATCATCCTGAAGGCAACTACATTCAACATTTTCTCCTTGTTCTGAAGGGTACACAACACCTCTAAGTTTCCATTATTTCTATTCTGTTGTAATCTGGTTAACCTTTGGTATATGTTAAGATATGATGTATAAGCATAGTTTAATTATTTTTTTTCAATATTATAGGAAGCTTTACGAACACTAGGATGCTTCCTTTCCTGAAGAAGAACTTCGTGGATTAATATCTGAGTAGTGGAAGGAAATGGGTTGGCAAGGAAAAAATCATCAACCGATTTCAGGTATGTACCCGTTCCTATGTCTAGTCACCATCTTTGCTAGTTCATAGTTCACCTGACTAATATATGCTTTATGATGGGAGTTGTTTTCTGCAAGTTACTTGCAGATAATTTGAGAATTTCCACTATTCTAGTAGTGTTTTATGTGTCTACTTGGTTTCCACCTAAGTTATTATTTCTCTTGGTTTCACTTTCATGGTTATAATAGAAAACGAGTCAGCTTTTTACGTTTTATACTACATCACATTCAAAGCGAACAATAAACGTAAATCATGTTTTCTTGACTCCTTGTGACATGGTTGAAGGATGTTATTTTTCAAAGACGCAAAAAAGTGTAAACACTAGGTTCTTAACCTTGAATAACATGGGTTAAGAAAATCTAGAGAAAGGTATTTTAGCAAGTTTTGAAGGATACTTTCGTGTACCTCAAAATTTGATATATGAAAATTTAGCACAAATGTCTATTACAATATAGAGGTAGCAATGCAAATTCATCGTCTGTGTGTGATCACAAGCACTTGATCTATGAATAGAGGGTCTCCTCATTACATAAAGAGACAGGGCAAAAAACTTCACCATTTGGATCTCATGTTTTTGGGGTTTGTTGTGTGCACTAGCCACCACAAAAATGGACAAAGAGATAGAGAAAATTATTGGATTTTCTATGCTTGTCTAGCAAATTGAAGAAAGAGTACTACAATAGAGGTTCAAATCAAAGAATGGAACTCATTCAGAGACTCTTAAACTTTGTGATTGATATGGTCCAGAAATTGATGCACATAAGCTGCAAAGAAAGAAGTAATTAATGGGATGATCTGATGTTTATGGAAGAAAAAACGGTTATAATTCTAATCCAATATTTTTTTCTCAGTCTGCTCTTCTTTGCTGCTTCTCTGTTTTGAACAAAGCCTTCAATGTTTGAACACCAAGATTTCCAAAACATCCAAAATAAGAGTCTTTTCTACCATAAATGTTTCATGTCCAAACGGGTTTTGATTCATTTCAAGTATTTAACAAGACTGGCCTTTGCATCCAGTGGTCTCTGCAACAGTTGATTAAAAAATGTCAGAAGTTTCAATAAGGAAATGTTCCTTCATAAGAAAGAATCGTTCAGTTCTTCTTTTCTCTCCTTACTGGGTAATTCAGTCTTAAGTGTTTTATTCATGTGCCAATTAACGCTTTCAACTTCAATCAGGTGATCAATTGGCAATAGGAAAGGAAACTAGACGTCGTCTTGGGATGGGAATCAACATGTATCCCTCATCTGTTTTATTAGGCCAGACCAAGGATGTGTCAATTGCAGCCCTGCCAGTTGATGATCTTATAGAGAAAGCTGATGGTTTTCCTGGCGTTTTCCCTGGTATGGTTCTGATATCAAGTTATAGCTAGGTTCTAGTGTCCATGAGAGGAAGATTGGTAGTTGCTGCTAGGTGCTTTTACTTAGAATATGCTTTTTCATCTTTCCTTGCTTCTTTTAACTGTTGTTGATGCAACGGACACATCTCGCAGTGCTTCTGACATTGTTTTGACAGAACCTGGTCTTAGTGTCATCATAAGTGTTGTATTGACCAGTCGAGCCATCTTTCATATGATGAAAAATTATACGGTAATGTGCCTGGAAACATCTGATCGAATTTTGGTTATAGATTACTTAATAACCATTTAATAAAACTGGGTCTTGCTTGATGTAGCACAGTTATTGACACGTATGTTTTCTTTCATTTTGCAGTTTCTATCACAATTCGTATTTTGCAGATCTATTGAGTTTCTATGCAGTTTCAGGGAGCTGTGATTAATTGATGCCAGCAAATGCCTGTGTAAGAAAAAAATTATTCTCGGGTCAATATAAGAAAAATATTTGGTTCTTATATAGCTACAATATATTCTACTTTTTTACCTAAGTAAGAAAAAATCTATTCTCGGGTCAATATTTGGTTCTTATATAGCTATAAGCCAGCAAATGCCTGTGTACAATTATCAGTTCTAAATATAGTTATAAAGATTTTTTTGAAATGAAAAACTATTCATGGAAATAAACACATAAAAAATATGCTTTAAAAGTTGATTGGTCTTATATGTATGTGCAAACTTTGTCCATTGTTTCAGCAAAAAAAAAAAAACAGAAGGTTCGGCACATTATGCTATTGTGTCATTGATGCACTCACAATGGTCTAATTTTCTTGCAGGAAATTCATTAAGGCACTCATTCAAGGTGTTCTTCCTGGGATTGCTTTAAAGATATTCCTTATTCTTCTGCCAACAATATTGATGTTTATGTCAAAAATTGAAGGCTTTATATCCATATCAGAACTGGAGAGGAGATCTGCAGCTAGATATTATATTTTTCAGCTTAGCTGGTTGTTAATTTCACCTCAGCTTGCCTGACAGGTAAAAGAAAAAAAATCTGTAGGACTCATCTTTCAGTAGTAATTGGTAGCGTCGCATCAAATTTATTGATTTCTACTCTTACTTTTTTTTCCCTGTCATTAACAAGGCTTAATATTTGTTACATCTTTCTGCTTTGGCTGGTAACACGTACTTCAGGAAATGCTCCTCTTACTGCTGTACAAATGCTTATTAGGATCATAAGTTCTGAAAATGTTGCTGCTAGGAACCATTGTTATTTAGAACTACAATGCGCTCTTCAAGAGATCTAAGGTGAGTGCACTGCAGAATTCATCTTTTGACTTGTTTCTGTTCATTATTATATGTCTCTCAATGAGAATTAACACTGGAAAAATTTTAATACTTTGCACTGGCATGTTGATCAAACTTGTTGCTAATGAACTATTCAGCAATTTTATATGAAAACCAAAACAGATCAAGTTTGATCAGTTTGTTGCACAAGGCAAAGTCCTCCACAATTATGCGTCCATTCTTGAGCTGCTACTGGAATTGAGGCAGTGTTGCAATCATCCATATCTAGTCGTGAGGTAAATGCAAGTCTATCATTATTGTATCATTTATTTTTTTGCATCTAGGATGTTTCTTCATCACGTGTTGTGTAACTGGCAGCCGAGGTGATACCCAACAGTATGCAGATATGACTGCTTCTAGAATAAAAATTGCTGGCAGATTTAAACCTTGTGCTCACATAGGCTGTCAGGATCTTGCGCAATGGCACTTCCCTGATGGTTCACTCTGTGGAGAGATGGAGGTAGTGGAAGGAGACTTGGATACCCCAAAGCAGATCAAACAAGGAGTTTCTAAAGGACATTCTAATCTGAAACTTAGGGTTAAGAAAACATTTGATGGTTTATTGGAAGTCAATAAACCAGAAGATATGCCCTCCCTTTCTTCTCGAAGCCGGTTATTGGAATTTGAAAATTGTTGTCCAATTATGCCTTTGAGCAGCAGTGCCACCGGAAGTGGTAGAGAAGGTGAGGATCCTAGTGTTAATCAGGATGCTGGTGGGCACTTTGATTTCTCTAGCAACAATGGCAATGAGCTCGATTCTCTTCATCATAACTTTGGTCCTACTGGAAGAACTGGCAACAAATTGCCCTCAGCATCATCACATTGTAATATAGGTTGGTTTATTGATTCACACTTTGTAATATAGGCTGGTTTATTGATTCACACTTTAGTGCAATGTATTTATGGTTTCTTACAGAGTATAAATATATCATTCACCTATCTGTTCAGTTTTCTTCGAAACGTAGTTTCAAATTGTTTAGCTTCTATGGTTAAAAAAATCAGTGTTCTAATAGTGTTTATGAAATTTCAAATTGATAACAAATGGAAAAAAGAAATTGCTATGTATACCTACCATAGCGTTTTAAAAACGCTATCAAAGGCTCTACCAAAACGCTATGAAAGGCTAACTTATTATTATGGTATGGTTTACAATAGCGTTTTTAAAACGCTATGGTAGACTATACCATAGCGTTTCTGAACCGCTATGAATAATCCACCTTCCATATCGTTTTAAAAACGCTATGATAGCCCCTGTTTCTATTATAGCGCCGGCTATCATAGCATTTACTAAACCGCTATAGTATCCCACCATAGCGTTTTTTAAACGCTATTAATAAGAATTTTTCTTGTAGTGATAGTCTCGTGAGGGTTTCCAGAAATGTTATCCACAAACATTATGATTCAATAAATTTCCAAAACATGGTAACTTGATCTATTATCCTCATAGAAATAATCTAATTGCCAAAATTTTCAGAAAACAACTAACAGTGTCACAATAATATATCAAAGAGTCTAACAACAATTTAATAATACCCAAAGGTTAAATAAATTTCATTAATTATTCCCAACTCGAAGTGTGCATGTGTAGATGACCTTATCAACATAACTTTATTTTTCTAAGCTAAGATACGACTAGATAACCTTTGAATTGTACGCTTCGACTACAAATATCTCTTGTCACTCAGAAATGAATCACTCAGAGATTGGTTAGTTATCACTCAGTTTATATGTGAGAAAAAGAATAAATTATGAAAACACAAATATCTCACATATAATAATCATGAAAAATAGACTTTTAAAATAATGAAATGAATATGATCTCATGGACTGGAATATCAATTACTTTGAGAATGTTGAATCATACGCCATAGTTCTTGTCAATTTAATCTCCACATCTATGAACCAGACTTTTACTTAAGATCAATTAAGTCTTTATTAGGTTGTAACGAAGCTAGGATTTTGGCTAACAAGAATGGAAAATGATACGAGAAAATTCTCTGAGAATGGATGCACCCTTTAATAAGCACGTTGGGCTCTGAAGAATAAACCAATATTGTACAACATTACTTTTTCTTCCATCGAAATTCGTATTCTTTTTTTTCTTTCTTTCTTTTTCTTCGAAGCATCAATCTTTTTTATTTTATTTTATAAAATCAGCGATATGCTTTCCCCTTCTGCACAATAAAACATTTAAGTCCCGAGGATTCATGGAATGTCTAGTTTCAACTCTTTTTTTATTTGCCCATTCCAAAAATATATCAACCATACACATTCTCAGAGACATTGGGTAAGGATAAAAATGATATGGGATATTACTCCATAATTGGAGTAGGTAATGGAGATGTGGAGAAAAAGTTTATTTAAAGGCTCAAAGGGCTATAAATGAATATTTATTATTAGGTAGGCTAAAAGGCTAAAGAACGGTTCAAAGAAAAAATTGCTTATATCACTTCTTAAGCTCTAGTCGGTATTATGACATCTCAACTAAATAAATCAAGAAGTTATAGTGTAATATTTCAATTATAACGACATTCTCAAAGCAATCAATAAAAAAAACGAATAATGAGATCATCAACGAAATAATGCGAACTTAATAAAAGTCAAAGTTTATTTAATAACCCTCAAGAAAAATATAATGTCTCAAAACTCACAAGGGTTAAGTCTCCACTATTATTCTAAAGTTTTCTAATTAATATCTTACTGATTAACTTCAAATTATGCTAACTTGTCTTATAGTGCAAGAGTGGTTGAGTAAAAAAAATATCATGAAATATATTTAACTTAAAGATAATATCAAAACCTTATGTTTTCCTATTGATATATAAAAGTGACAAGTGAAAGCATGTATTTCTCAACCAAAACCAAACATTGTCCTCAATGTATAAAATGACAATCATGATAAATGCAGGAAAAAGAAAAGATGAGAGTTAGAGTGATATTACCATGGGAAAGTTTTTACCAATTTCGACGAAATAGTCCACCAATGAACGCTAAAAAAACATAAGAACTATGGACTCATTATGATAAATTGATTAAAAAAAAACTATACAGGACACAAAAGAATATACAAATGAAAAAAAAAAGTTACATGCATCAGTTTTAAGTCAAAATTGTTACGGAGCTAACAAGTATGAGTGAAATGCAACTATAAAGAACTTGAAAATCAATCTAGACTAACCATAATGACACAACTGAAGCTAGGCTGCCTCCTGGGAGCGTTTGGTTTAACGTCGTCAGCCCGACATATATTCTTCCTCATTAATGATGTACCATGAAATGACGAGGAAGAACATAGCAAACACTCCCCCAAACTTAAACACTTAGTCCGCAATGTTGACTAGATCATATAGAAACAACCGAAAAAGTTGAGGATCCGTCCAACATATAGTAGCACCCACATGCAGCACAATAGAAACTAACACATCCCAAAAGCTACGAAGGCGCCATGCAAAATCATAGAGCAAATTCAAATGAATGCACATTCTTAGAAAATTTGTGGGAACCTTGAGCAGAAAGGGGTCACAAACAACGATATCCAGCAAATGACTCCTACCTACTCCTAAAAAGGGACATCCTAAGTCAGGTTACAAATCTAAAGATTTAATATGTATCACAATAGGGTGGTCAAAACTGAAATCATCTCTTAAAAACAATAGATCCACATAGGTAGCATTAGTCAATATGAAAGGGATGGAAAAAGGTATGTCTAGATATATCGAGTGGTACAGGCTCATCATAACAAAATGAACTACACCAAGATGATGAGTTAGACAACGCAACAAAACCCCCAAACCTAGAATTAGTACTACCTTTGGTATGTAGTTAGATGCGTCCTCCGATAACGACTTGACTATTTCTTGAATTATGGGGTCATTCGTATCGTGAAAATAGTCGATGCTTGACTCTAAAGAACATTGAGAATTAGACTTCATGCAAGAATCACTAGGAAGGCATATGTCGAGTGGGTCATTATGAAAATGTGAGGAAGGGAATCGGTCATGAAGCAAAGTAGTTTCGATCACATTATCCTCAAAAACATCATCTGACTCGGGTTTCGATGTGTTACCAATTATGAATTGACCCTCTAAATTTTGAATAGAGTGACTAGGAACTCTTCCTAACTCACTTTCAGATAATGCCTCAGTAATATGATCCACAACTATCTCAAGTCTATTGATGGCTTGAGATTTGTGTTGAATCATGGCTTTTGACTCTAACATAACTCGAGAATCATGTTCAAGCAGTCGTTCTGTGCGCTGCATAAAACGGTCAATCGTTTTCTCTAAACTATATGTGTTGGATGGAGGTGCTTGGTTAAATTGAGGCATAACATGATTAGGGTATTGAGGAGCCTAAGAGAAAATATGTCCCCTTTGGTGTGAGTTATGAGACCATGAGAGATTTTGATTATTGGCAAAACCAGGGCTGTAATAGTTGGACTTTGAATTATAACCAGGTTTCCAATTAGCATTAAAAGAATGGATTTGCTCAGTGAAATATTCAGGATAATTATATTGCAAACCACAATCAACTGTAGAATGACTAGGACTCGAACATGCAACACAACTCTCAAATAAACATTGTGGGAGGTAGGGGTTGAGTCAAATTCATAATTGCATCTAATTTCTGAGTCATCGTCATAAAAATTGTTTCGAGCTTCGAAGTAGAAGGGGAGAAGTAATCCTTAAAGTCTTTCTCCTCAACCATTTCCTTGGTCTCAAGATTTTTATTTTTATTTTTTTATTTAATTATTTTTTATATTTTTTATATATGCACGCCTAACCACTATATGAAGATGACCTGACTCTAAAAAATAAAAAGAACGAAATCCTAAATGACACCTAAATGATGCGCAAATAAAATGAATGGCAGCCAACCCTAGAGCTTTGTTACTAATGTAGGGTTGAGATTCAATTCAATTTACCTAACCGTGGGAGAGGCACAATAATTTCCTATCAATCCGCCACTATAGAGTTGCTCCTACCTCTTTTTCCACTTTCTAGCTCAAAGTGAAATGCCAGTTCAAGAATTATTCTCAGATGGGATATGTTCCTTCACTCGACCACTTTAAGCTATCAAACATCCAAAGAGTATGAGCGTCACACATGTTCTAAATAATTATCTTGTTACAAATTTTTAATAGAGAAGGTCGAGATTCCTAACCCTAAAATAGATGGTGATTAACCTATCCGCGAGAGAGGGCACAGAAGTTTCAACTCAGTCCTACCACTATTCAAATTTGCATGCAAAACTACCTAGAACAAGCTAAACACAAGTGATCACACAAAAACCGTGTGCAGATGCGGTTGGTAGAAGTTACCTCCGGCGTGAACCTCTTTTGGGTTACTTGCGACGCCGGGTAGAAGTTGATTTCTGAGAGTTTCCTTGCGAATCGCAATATTTCACTTCGTTCCCACTTCAGCTCCTATGTGTGTAACCGTCTGCAAGATAAATGAAAAATTAATTCAAACTCAAGCAAATAAAACAAATAAGAAAGTCACTCGTAACATTGTTCCAAAAAAGAAAATTAAACCTAATTTATAAACTAGCAAACACAACCCTAGATTTCGATTGTACAGTTACAATCACCGGCAACGACGCAAAAAACTTGATGGAGATTTTATTAACCTACTTGTAATATTGTAAGTGCACGGCTGTCCAACTAGTAGACAGTGGAAAATACGGGTCGATCCCATGAGGATTGGCGAGACAGTCGAATTCTAGGACTTATTTGAACTAATTTAAAGTTGGGGGTTAGAGTAGATGTAAATTACTAAATTAAGAAAATGAAATTGACAACTAAAATTAAACTGATAAGATGATAGAGAGTGAATATCGAATCCACCGCAGGTTCTTTGAGAGTTGTGTAATCCAAATTATTGTTTTCAAGAATTAACACGCTTAATCTAAAGATTAATCTAAGTTTGCAATTGATTTCAACAAAGGCATAAACCCCTAGCATTGCATGTATTTCTATGGCACACACAATCACAGGTTTATTTTAACAAATTCTAAACCCCTAGCATTGTATGTCTTCTTACGGCACACACAATCATAGATTCAGATTAATTGATTAAAGCAGGATTTGAATATCAATAAAGGGAACTTCTAACTTCTGATTAGTCTAGATAATTATTCCGGATATAATCGGTGAAAGCAAATTATTGAAATTCAGAAATCAACTGTATTTAACATTCAAGCATATGGAAAACAATAATTTAGATACGACAAACTCTAGGAAACCCTATGGTTTCATCTTCGCCTCGGCGTGGGGTCTAGAAGATCATGGTTGATGATGTCACAACATCAATGGAGGTGGAATTCATCTTTGCACGAACAATAATTTAGACGCGAAGGGCTGCAAGTGCACTGTGGTGATACAAAGCAAAGGTCTGGGGTGTGAATAGCCAACTATTTTGAAAAATAGTTGGTTCCCGCCTCTTTTCCTTTGGTCTTCGTTTCCAGCAAGCCGCTGTTGCTTCATTCCGATTCTTATTCTCCGGTGAATCTCCTCTGCAAGAGAGAGAGATGGTGATAGAGACACAAGAGAGAAAAAAAGTTGAGGAGGACCAGAACGACCGAAAGAAACAGGGCGGTGCTCCCTGTTACGAGGTGGTCGTGCGTGGGTTGTTTGCACTGCTTGTGACGGTGGTTGTGAAAGAGGGAAACAGTGAGAAAGAGATAAGGAAATGGGAAGGAAGGTGGGTCGAGAGAGTGGGTGGTGGTGATGGCTAGCTGCAAGGTGGTGTGTGTGGGTCTATTTCAGTGGTGATGGCGAGGTGAGGTCGGGATCAGGGAAGTAGAGGAGGTGGAGTCTGACGGTGGTGCTCGGCGGTGCGGATGCTGGACGGTGGCGAGGTGAAGAAAGAGATGTTTAAACAGGGGAAGAAGAGAAGAACATGGGGGTCGTGGGCGGTGTTGTTATGGTGGTTTGCGACAAGGACAGAGGCGGTGGTTGTGCATGGTTGTGTTGATGCAAGAGTTGAGATGAAGCACCAGAGAGAAAAAGAAGAGGAGGACTACGGTGATGGCGAGGTGAGGTGGTGATGGCGGGATGATCACATTGCCAGTTCTCCTATCGAGTGAGGATTGCTGGCAGGGTGGATTGGGGTGGTGGCTGGAAAAGAGAGAAGGAAACACACATAGGAAGAACCTTTCTTCCAACTGTCAGGTTGGGCTTGGGTTAAGGTTAGATATGCGACCCGCTACTTTGTACCACCACTAGAATCAACCAATTAATCATTCCTCAAATTGTCGCCTTAATGCGATTTCATCGTTCACGCTCAAATTCTTACACAAACATGAAAACGAAATAATTAGAATAAAATATAATAATCGAAACACTAACATATATAAATTAAGGGATATATTATGTAATAATTACGTGAATATCAAGCCCTCTTACAGCCACAACGAGCATCTATCTTAGGAAACAGAGCGAGCTAAGGCAACCTCACCAAGCGTAGACAGCCCGACCAAAAGGGGAGAATCAGTAGACTACCCCGAACGACCTCCGACGACACCTGTAGCTTCCATCCTGAAGCCTCGAGATCCACCGCGCCAACCAATGCGGCATAGTGTGAACGCTCTTTCGTGAATAAGCGTTTTTCTTTTCAAACGTGGTGAAGTCCCTTAACAACTTCTGACTCGAGCTATCGTCGTATAACAACCCATTCGGTCTCGGCTTGCTTCCTCTCAAAAATTTGAACCTGTAGATCAGACCACTACTTGTCCACAACACCTTCTAGGCGTTTCAACTCAACACGGACCCACACCAGTTCAGCCCAAGTAGAAGCCAAGCCGACTTTGCCGGACTTCAGTTTAGCCATTACGGCTACCAATTCCGCTTCAGACGGAGACGTCGCGATCAGCCTAGTCCCTACGTCCGCAGCAATACGGAACTCCTGCAATTCATTGGTCAAAGAATCAACCCGATGGACAACATCTGAATATGAGATCCGCAAGTTCACAAAAGCCTCCTCCAAGGCGAGCACTCTCCCGCAAGCATCAAGATACAACACAATAGAATCATGTGACTCAGTAGCGCGAGCATCCGCCAGCGACCCATGGTGACTCACGATGTCGACCTTTGGTCCAGTGCACTCCCTCTCTAAGTCGACAAAGAGGACAACAAGATCTAGCGAGAGACGATGATCCCTTAGGACCACCTCCTCGACAGACGAAGATAACTCATGTTTCACAATAGTCGCCTCCTTTTCTAATAATAATGCAGGTCAGAAGTAGAAGTAACGTAATTAGTGGGTCGCCTCCTCTTAGGAAGAACAATAGGAGGCATACTCGTCTCCAACTTAGTCAGCCTCAATGAGCTAGGCATAACCAGGCTCATTTTCTTCAAACGGTGACCTCCGACCTCTTTAGTTGGAGAGATGAGTGCAATAGAGGCCTCGTGGGAACATCTTAGCAGCCCAATCTGTACGACGTTGCTCGACATTGTAACCTCCTCAACAAACATCAATAGGAGTTCATTAAACTTCTTCTCTATCAACTCTTTCTCCTCAGTGAAGATCGGAGGCGCAAAAATTTTTGGAAAAAAAAATAGAGCGTCAAGTTAGCGCTACATTCAGAATCCGAGACAGTAGTATAACAACAAAGCACTTACTAAGATCAAACTGGAAGAATCTGGGGACCCGACATCCCCCAACCTGAAGTACGGGGAATTCGCTGAAGCTAGAAACCAATACTTTTGCTAAGGCATTATATCATCCACTACAGGATGCAAGCAATCAAGGGTGTTCATCACACAAACGCCTCTAGAATCCAATCGAGCAACAGTCAGGCATGGAACTATCACCGGGGTCAATTGAAGGCAAGCATCTTGCACCCTGATTAAGGTCACAATTAAAATCTTAAACCCATTCGGATCCATCTAATCGGGGGCATACAAAAAGAAGGGAAGAAACAAAAAATGTCATCTGGCACTGGATACCGGAGTCTGGATTCAAACATACCCCGGTGCAGTCCTATATACCCCTGTGGGAGTGTAGCCGGAGTTTAATCCGTGAACATGAGGAAAAGCTCCTATACCGCCATCGATTGATGAAATTGAGTTACCTTCGAATAACTTGTGGCAAGTGTACAACAACTCCTGGGTGGGAGTAACTTCAACGTTAGCCACGATCGAAGGAAAGTGCAAATCAAACTTTGCAAAAGGACACTCGCGCAAAAGAAAATACAAAGCGAAAACAAGACGAGGCCTAAAAAAAAAGTGAAAAAACTCTTCATTGGAGCAATGGTTGTTTATAAGGAACATTGAATTGTACATCTTCTTTTTGAGCAGTCACATATTCATTAATGTTATGTTTCGCTCGAGACGACGCTTCTAGTTCAATCATTACGACAATACAATTACTTTTCAGAGATTTAGTGGATTGACTAGACGCCCCACTAACTCGGGGGGGGGGGGGGGGGTTGAGCAGCTGATGATACACCGAAACATCATTTCTTTTACACCGTACAAGTGTCATGATGATTTCAAGGAATAACAGGACCAAGCATCAGCCTAGCACTAATCCAACCCAAGTAGCATCAAGCCCACGTAGCACAAGCTGCCAGACGAACCCAAATTACTATGTTCTGCTTAGCCCACATGTCTCACAACCATCCCTAATACCCATAAGACCTAGTGGTAGGCATTTGAGACCGAAAAATCGGACCAAATCAATCGAGCTGGTCTGGTTATTTAGTTGTTATTTTAATATTCGGTCCCAAACATGGCCCGGCTTGGAGTACTCGGTCCGGTTCTCGGTTTCATTCCCAGAATACGACTAGTAACCGGCCCACCCTAGTATTTTAAAAAAAATTAATTGATTAATTGTATACAATTTTTAGTGAGGCTAGAGAACGAGGAAACGGGCGAGGAAATCGCTCATTTCCTAGACATTTAGAATTCCCCTTTTTTTCACAAAAACCCAAAGAACGAGAGGGAGCATCTGAAATCCAAACATGGTTGAAGCTCCTCTCTGTATTCTAATGGCAACGCCATGATTTTCCCCCGTCCAACTCACGAACAGCTCCGTTACATTGGTGGTGATACCAAAGTCATCACTGTTGATCAATTGATTTCATCTTTTGGTATGTTCAACATCGTTTCCATTATGTTTATTCACTCAATAAGAAGAGGAGGAGATGATTTAAAGATGAGAGCCTTTCTTTACCCCAAATCAACCACAAACTTTCTATCCTCTTCTTTCATGTGTTACATCTTCAGCATCACCACCTGGATCTACGATTTCTTTGGTGAACCACCACTACCTAGGTGAAGGCGGTGGCGGCAGTGGCTTTGTGGTCGATCAATGTGTGCATCATCATCATCAGGTTTTCATATTCAGTATGTTTGAAGAAGTAAATTTTTTCTATCCTTTTTTTAATCCGTTGACTGTATATTGAACGAATGGGACTCCATTAATGGACTGGACTGGACTGGATGGAATGTGGAGTATTGAGACCCTTTCTGTCAATTCCATTCAATATTTTTTGGCCTATGTTTTTTAGTGAGGCTAGGGAACCATTTTTCGTAACCAGGATGATATGGCCTCTTCAGATGAGTTTTTTACAACCTCGAGATACACAAAATTTTTAAAAAATTTCATCATTCTTTCAAGATCATGCCACGTCACTCTAGTTGCAAAAATATGATTTTCTAGCATTTTTTATATTTTTTTATCATAAAAAAATAGTTGTTCTATACAAAGATGTCATGATATGTACAAAAAAATGTCATGATATGTACAAATCCCATGGAACTCTCTTTGTGACTTAATCATGTTGAATGTGCAATGAGCAATAATTTGGTTGAAAAGCACTTGGGCTTGACCAAGACCGACCTGAAATTTCGGTTAATTGGAGTCATTAGGTCGGGCTCAGTTTCTAAATTTTTGGGCTTTAAAAATTTGGGTCGGTCCTCGGTTTGAGCTCTATAGTTCGGTTAATCGGCCCGACCCACCCCTAATAAGACCTGTTAATGAAAGTATCTTGGGGATCAGTTTCGGATGGACAGGCCAGTAGTACTTTGTCTTCAACTAGGAAGCAAATATCAAAGTATACGTCGTACGCGGAAACTCTCGCCTACGGACAACACTTCACCCACGTATCTAGGAATACAGGTCTAACAAGAAAACTTCCCTCCTTAAGACGACTCCTAAATAGATAAGGATCTTTCAGAAGATCTTTTCCCTAAACTACGCCATTGATGGCCTGGTCGAACCCGGACTCCAACATTATAAATAAGACAGGAGATTGGTGAATGAATGTACGGTACAAATTCCCTATTTACAGCTTTAAGCCTTCCCCAAATCCCTGTCTGACTTTATCATCAGAGTGCCAGCAACCACAATGCGTTCCTGTCTGACTTTATCATCAGAGTGCCAAATCCTTATCTGACTTTATCATCAGAGTGTCAGCAACCACAATGACTTTATCATCAAAGTGCTAGATCCATGTCTGACTTTATCATCAAATCCATGTCTGACTCACGTGCGTTCCTTGTGCAGGTCTAGGTCAAGTAGGGAGCGAAAATCGACTGCATCAATGATAAATATAGTTTATTCTACTTTAAATATCAAAATGTTGAGTATGGGAATCGAACCCATGCATTTTTATTGGGGATTGATTGAGGGTAATCTCAACCATGAACTATGTTTATCTACAAACTTATCTCTCTACACTTTAAGTTCTATGTGATTTATTAGATTATTATATTTGGGTAAATCTCAACCGTCTTTTATCACTAACCTCAAACTCCATTATGATTTGTGATATAGATGAGCTGCCACACTTCAAGATCAATGTAAATTTACATAATCTTTTATCTATTTCCCCATTAGCATGGAAATTATGATAGCCACTTTCTCTATTCTTTAAGTAATTCTGTGCAATCCCTTTTTGGAGTCTTTTTGTGCCTCTTTTGAGTTTTTTTGACACTTCGACCCCTTCCGTGGATTGTGTTTGTGTTTGTGTTTCAAAGAAAATGGGTAAAAAGTGTAAAAAAACAATAAAAGCGCAAAAAAGGCTCAAAAAAAGGGCTATGTAAAATTTAAAACTAGTACAAGCACGACTACAAAGGTTAAGATAAAATTAAAATGAAATTACACGAATATTCATGGAAATGATCACTATTGCCTTATGAATTCATAATGTCACCAGTGGAGAGGCGATATGAACAAAAGAGCTATGTTTTTGGTTTCAATGGTCAGTGAAATTGGACTGGCTAGTGCTAAAGTAAAATTATCAAGTAATAATCACAGAAGTTATAAATTCAAGCATAAACTTGATTATCACAAAAGTTATAAATTCAAGCAAAAACTTGATTAGTTAATAGAAAATGTTAAAATATTTGTTTTCTTAAGGGATATTAACTTGTGAAGACACGATCAAGTTCATAGTGCCTCTTTTGGGTTTTACTTATCTATAATGTAAATGTAGATGTTATTTAGTCGACCATCATATTTAATGTAGTAGGTTATCTTAATAAAAGAACTATAATGTATACAAGTAATTTCCCCAAGGACTCTATTTTCAAGTCAACATAATTTAAAAAATGACACTTTTAATTAGTCATTCTAGAAACCTGGCCTCATCATCTAAGTTTACTGAAAAAAAGAAAATTTATATCTTTTGGTTTTAACAACTACTTTAACCAAGTTGGCTATTTTTATGAATTCCTATTTTGCCCCTTTTAATATATATTCTCCTTCACTTTTATTCTTTATCTCTCTTTTCCTATGTTCTTCCTCATATATATCATTCTCTCTACTTCAAGGTACAACCGGCCACCACCAGCCACCATCGTCGCATCACCAGCACCATGTCAAATGCATAATAATCTCATGTTTTCATGTCTATCACTGGAGCACAACCAAAGTTATTGTATATTAGTACATCTACAACCTCTTTCTCATCTCTAATTAAGAGTACCGCCAGTCACCACCACCACCGATCAAATCCACCATCATTCCTCGTTTCAAATTTGACAACATCCACCAGATTGTGTTTTCACGCTCATCGTTGTAGTTCAACCAATGGAACACCACCTCTTTCCCTCTTAATTAAGGGCAACTCCACGGGATAAAAGTCAGTAGATAAAAGCTTTATCACTAGCTATTTGCTTAAGATTTGAACCCGAATTTGTGAAGTTATTTCAACATACTCAATTCAATTTTTTATGTTCAACAAGTTATTTGGGTTTGCAATCTATGAATGGGCCTGGAGACCTTTGGTTTGTGACGTTATAAAACTTTTGTTTGGAATAAGGGTGGGGTATGTAACTTTATTAGTAGAAACCTTAATATAAAGGCTTATAATCTTGTTAAAGCGGTTGCGCTACAATATTGTACTAGATCTCTTAATCAAGGGTCAAGATTTAGAGTCATTTTATTCTTGCTAATGATACACCAAAACGGTCCCAGCTCTCCGTTGTATACGTGTCATGACGATCTCAAGAAAAGAGAGGTCTCAGCGTCAACCCAACATTGATCTGGTCCAAGCGGTTCTAAACCCGCCCAATGCAGTCAGCCAAACGGACTCGAATTCTTACAGCCTGCTAGCCCACGTGTCTCACAGCTATCATCAATACTCATAAGCCCTGATAAAGGCAAGTATCTCAAGAATTAGCTTTGGACGAGCAACTACAACAGACTATTTGCTTCCAACTAGGAAGCGGATTCCAAAGTTAATGTCACATAAGGAGACTTCCACCTATAAAATACCCTCGAAACGGGAACTATCTCCCACGTATCTAAAAGTACATGGCTAGCACGGAAACTTCCCTCCACAGCACGACTCCTAATTAAATAAGGATCTCCACGAAGATTGTCTTCCCTTAATTACGTCATCGATGGTCTGGTTGAACCAGGACTCCTGCACTATAAATAAGACATGAGGTTGGTAAGGTAAAGTACGCTACAAATCTCCTTTTTACAACCTTACACCTTCCTCAGATCACTATCTGACTTTAGCATCGGAGAAATGGAAAACTCAAAAAACCCATCCCAATCTAATCAAGTTCATCCACAAATGGACATGAAACTCTTTGGCATTGAATTGCAACAATATAGTAAAACTTGCCATTTTTTAATTGTTGAACCAACCCCAACATGTGACAGGAGTTAAGATACTATGAGCCAAAGTGTGTGTTAGCGCGCTATGCACCGGGCATGCTTTGATATTGGGCCCCATATATGGGTTTTATCCAAAAGACTTTATTGCTATTAGGAGCGAACTATATCCTTATATTCATTCATGACAGCTCCACAATGTGAGACTATTCCCAGCCAACTCCAATAACCCAATAGCGTGTAGAATAAAACAAAAGAGGTTTATGATGAAAATCAAGTTGCCTGGATTGAACCATTGAGTGAGAAAAATGGAATTGTCGTTGAAGGGTTGTTAGCTCTGCACAAGTTCCAAGCCATCTGAAAGGCCCTCCATGAATGATTCCTACAAACTCCTATTAAAATTAAAGTCGCATTAAAGCAATATGTACAAGGGTAATAGTTATGGTTAATAGATGAACATAGACCATTGGTTGTCACATATATATTTAGGTTCGTATTTATTGTTGATTAAGAAGTTTCTAGTTGAAGTTGTTTCTATTTTGGAGTCTTAAAAACCTATTAAAGTTGGCTACAATGTAATAAACAAATTAAGTCATTGATTAAGAAAATAATTTATTCTCAGAAAATTGGTTTCTCTCTTTGTTTTGATACAAATGATATCAATCGATCGCAGAAGCCAGAAAACGATTAAAACACCAAAAGATACACGAACTCCACACGGGAGAACACAAAGTTATTCAGCTTAATCTTTTATTCAATAGTCAACAACTGAGTACAAATCTCGTTTTTTAACCTTATTTATAAATTTGAACTTGCATAAAACTCTCATAAACTTGCCAAAACTACATATAATTAACCTCTAAGGTACTATTATAAAAATATTAACACTTTTCTAATACTTTTAGACTCAAAATAATCCTAAATACTAATATAGCTTGATATAAATAATTATAATTCTTACTAAATACTAAATTAGATATGTTTTCTTAGCTCATGCATTTAAGTTTCTAGGAGGTTTTATTTTTATTTTTTTGGAGTCTAAAAGCCTATTAAAGTTGGCTATAATGTAAAAATGAACTAAGTCATTGATTTAATAAATAATAAAAAAGGCTTAATTTCAAAAAATTGGTTTCTCTCTTTGTTCTTAAGTGTTGTTTCGCTTTGTTAGCTTAGTCTGGCTTCTTGGATATGAAGGTGCTTAGGGTATCTTCTAAGCCAGCTTTCATCATCGAGTTCCAGGATATCATATAGGAGTGATCAACTAATTCATTGAAAAGGCAGGTCTTAGTGAAGCGAGGACGAATCACCAACAACATAGTTTATGCTTTGGATAGTACGTCCCATTCATCGATTCTCAAAGTTAATGTATTGTTGTTCTTGTGGAGTTTAACATCACAACAACACTATAATACCCACATTAATTAAGATAAATATAAATACTATTATTATAATGTTGATATATGTATTCATAATCGAATAGTTAAATAAATATAAATACTATTAATTTTATTAATATGTGATATATGTATTATAATCTTATATACTCTTGGTAAAAGAATTTAGTTTTGTTTTGCCGTTAGGTAATAGAATACAGGTGTGTTTGTGCGTAGAGAGTGTGTATTAGCCAAACTTAGGAAACCCTAGAATAAAAACTTAATGAAAGAGTTGCCCATAAGGTAATTGCTACGTCAGATGGCCACTCTAAAAAGGATGTACAATATACTTTAATTAAACCCTAATGATTGATGGGTTGTTTCATCTCAATTGTAATTTGGGATTTCATTAAAATGATGATTAGGGCAATGATTAGGGGGATAAATGTTAAAGGAATGAGATAAGGGGAAGTTGTCTTTCACTCTTCTTTTTACAGCACAGTGAGAAGTGGAAGATGAAAAAAAAACAGAGAATACACGAAGAAGGAAAAGAATAGAGGAATCGGGAGCTAGAGCTGCGAAGTGAGGCGATCAAGAAGGAGGTATGATTTGTGTCATCTTCTTGATTTGGAGGCAAGCCTTCTGATCCCACTCAGATTGATCATCTTCATCTCATCAAAGAGTTGGGTCCTTCCTGCCCATTCAAGCCTCGCCCTCATAAGATGCTCCTATCTCTTCATCTTCTCTAGTTGGAGGAGTGGAGAATTTGGTAATTACAGAGTCAGGTCTCGCTGGATTCATGGCTGCAATCTACATCGAAGTGACAATCTGAAGTTGGTGAATTTTATAGCAATCCTTGTGATGTTAAGGGTTAGAAAATATATGTTAATGCATTAGGATGAATATGAGTTTTTGATTTGATGCACTTGACTTGATAAGCTGTATTTTGAGTTTTTTGTTGATTTTTGTGCCTCTTTTCCACACACTCTGAAAAAAATGAACATGTGTTTTTGTATATAGACGTGCTTGTATATTGTGGTATATAATTTTGGTATGCATACTTGCTTGCATATTGGGTACATCGTTTCCTGTGAGTTCAGTAGTATGTGTAATGTTTAGAAAATGTTGCCATGGATTGAACTTCGAGTGAGATGACATGTTCCTCAATGTGGCACCCCACTTGGAACATGTACACTTCGAGTGGTTTCAAAAGGCAAGGGAGGCACACTTGGGTGAGGTGTGCTCGGCACAAGATGGTAATGCGATTGTGGAAAAGAGTGAACTTTTTTTGTGTCATATGCATGGTTGCCGTTGAGGGAAAAAATACATGCTCATATGATTATTGAAAATGAGAACTACATCTCATTCCTTAAGGTGAAAATGTTTGTCGTTGATATTTTATGATATGATTTCCTTAAGGGAATAACCTAATTGCTCATTTGATTATTGAATGAGAATTACATGTCTTCCTTAAGGTGAAAATGTTGTCGTTGGTATTTTATGATATGATTTTCTTGAGAGAAAAAACTAAATGCTCATTCGATCATTGAATGAGAACTACACGTCTTCCTTAAGGTAAAATTGTGTTTTGTTGATATGTAAATAATGGTGTATTATGACTATGATTTGCATTAAGTTTAAAATAAATTGTATTTATGAGGACCGATAAATTAAGAATATTATATTATTCATTTGTTTTTAACCGTTACATGCAGGATGGTAAGTCTACTAACGTTTCTACAAGTTAGACTTACCATTTTAAGACTTTACATCGTAAGTGTTGGATAGATAAACGTCTACTTGAAGTACGATAAAATTTATTAGTATGAAAATGTTTGCCTCGTTGAGGAACTACAAGTCTTTGAGTGTTATTTTATTGCATATGAAATTTTATGTTAAAGCATGTAACTTATTTTATTTGCAAGAATCAATATTACTCATACCAGCTACCTCGATGACCCAAGTAAGTTTGTGCTTTTTGGGTACGTTTTTATTAGAATGTAGTGTTTTAGCCTTTCTCAGGTTATTGAGTTTTGGGGCGGCATATTTGGCGGTCTATTTTATGGAGCAGTCATCTCCAAAGAGTTACCTAGTTATGCAGTCGTTTGCTCTTTGCTTTGACCTATGCTGACCTGCACAAGTAACGCACATGAGCCACAGACCATCGTTGTGGTGGCCGATGGCACTCCGATGCTAAAGTCAGACAAGGATCGAAAGAAGGCGTAATGTTGTAAACAGGAAATTTGTAGTGTACCTTAGCTTACCAACCTCATGTCTTATTTATAGTGCAAGGAGTCCTGGTTCTACTAGGCTATCGAGGGCGTAGTTTAGGAAGGAGATCCTCATGGAGATCCTTCTCCAATTGGAAGTAGTGTTGTAGGAGGAAGTTCCCTGTTAGCCTTGTGCTCCTAGTATACACGGGATATAGTTCCCAATATGAGAGCAATTCTGTATAAGGGAGTTTTCCTGTGGGAACATGTACTCTGGTATTTGCTTCCTAGTTGAAGCAGAGAATATTATTGTGCCCATTCGAAGTTGCATCCTCGAGATACTTGCCTAGTAGGACTTATGGATATTGAGGATAGTTTGTGAGTCATGTGGGTCTAGCATTCTGCATAGAGTTCGGATCCGTCTGGAGGACTGATTGGCGCGGGCTTAGAATCGCTTGCCGGATCAAGTGTTGGGCCTGATGCCTGGGGGCCCGTAGTTCTTCGAGATCATCTTGACTCGTGATCATCAACCCTAATTAGAATTTTTGTCTATGTTAATTTTTATTTAATGTTTTGTTGTTAATTTTCACAGTTCTTAAGTTTTGGAGAAGCGGATAATCCCTAATCCTACGTGGATATAAGAATATTTTTTTTCTTGAAAATCGGGAAGTGACAGTTTGGTATCAGAGCATTTGGTTAGCCTAGGCTGGGGCAAAGTCTAGGTGATCCTCGGAATGTGGATATGGGTGAGTAAGAATGTAAATATCTAGAGATAAAGTGGTAAGGGTGAACCTTGAACCTTTAGTATTGTTTCATTTTCTTCGTGAATCTCGTGATGAGATTCCTTTGACTTGCGTGTGTTGGAGTAATCATATCTTGTTTTAATGTCAATACTGGGTGACATTATTTTGTTTAGTTTCCCTTGTAGCGGTTTATTATCATGAGTGTTTAGTTAGCCCTTTTAGCGAATCTCTGGAAGAGATTCCTTTTGAGTTGTATATTTGTTGTACCCCGTATTGTTTTATACTTACTGAATTTTTATAACATTTTATGTGTATTTATCTTTATGAAGTTATGGGCATATGCATGAGCTACTTGTTTGTCAATGTGATGTGTGGTTTGTTTCTTAAGGACGGTTAGCATAAAATCTATTCTAGAACGGTTTATTATTTGGAAGGTTGTTTATTTACTGTAGAATTAATTACCCACTTACCTCCTCTACCAAATCTCGGGACGAGATTCTTTTGAGTTGTATATATTGTAACACTCGTACTTTTTCACTGACCGGTCTTAATAAATATTTTGTACATAAACTGTTCAAATTTATTATTTTTGTGTTGCAATTAAAGTATTCTGGATATATGCATGTAGCAGCCTCGTGTCTATACGCGTTTAGTGTGGCTTTTTATGATGTGAAATTTTTATGAGTATAAAATTTGAATAATTTCTCATCTGAAAACGTAATTCTAAAATCAAATTTCAGTCGCCAAGTACATTTTTTTGTTCAAAAATTCACATGACTCCCTTACCATTTGAATCTCAAGACAATATTCTTTTAAGGTGTGTATTTGATATATATTATTATCTTATATATTGGGTAAACATTTGCTTTGTTTGTTATTGCCAGATAGAATAACGTGTGTTTGTGTATGAAAGTGTGTTTAGCCAAAATTAGGTAACCCTAAAATAAAAGTTAATGAAAGAGTTTTCCCTAAGCAAACTAGTTAGCCAGACTGTAAAAAAAATGGTATACATATACTTTAATTAAACCCTAATGTTGATGGGTTGTTATTCAATTGTATTTGTGCTTTCATTAAAATAGTGATTAGGGCATTGGTTAGGGGGATAAATGTTAAAGGAATAAGATAAGAAAGTTGTTTTATTCTCTTCTCTTTACTACACATTAAGAAGTGGACGATGAAAAAAAGGAAACAGAGAATACAAGAAGAAGGAAGATAAGAGAGAGATCGAGAAGAGATGAGAGGAATCGAGATCAAGAGCTACGGAGTGAGGTGATGGAGAAGGAGGTGCGATTTGTGTCATGTTTTTTATTTGGAGGCAAACCTTCCCTTCCCACTCAGATCGATCATCTTCATCTCATCAAAGAGTTGGGTATTTCTTGCCCTCATAAGATGCTCCTATCTCTTCTTCTTCTCCAGTTGGAGGAGTGGAGATTTTGGTAATTACATAGTTGGGTTTCGCTGGATTCATGGATGCAATCTACATCACAAGGACAATATGAAGTTGGTGGATTTTATAGTAATCGTCCTTGATATGTTAAGGGTTAGAAAATATATGTTAATGCATTAGGGAGAATATGAGTTTTTGATTGTGATGTTCTTGACCTGCTAAGCTACAATTGAGTTTTTGTTGATTTTTGTACTTTTTTCCACAACTCTGAAAAAAAAAATTAAAATTTTGTTTTTATATACAAATTTGCTTGTATACATGGTATATAATTTTAGTATGCAGACTTCCTTTCTTATCGAGTACGTCGTTCCATGTGAATTTGGTAGTACTTGTAATGTTTAGAAAATGTTTGTCATAGATCGAACTTTGGGTGAGATGATATGTTCCTCAATGTGGCACCCCACTTGAAACATGTACGCTCCGAGTTGTTTCGAAGGCAAGGGAAATACACTTGGGTGAAGTGTGTTCGGCACAAGGAAGGTAGTGCGATTGTGGAAAAGAAGTGAACTTTTTTTGT